>CAJQZJ010032856.1:4352260-4365956 GCA_907164525.1 Lophiomys imhausi
TCTCTCTCTCTCTCTCTCTCTCTCTCTCTCTCTCTCTCTCTCACACACACACACACACACACACACACACACACACACACCTTCAAATCTCACAAAATACTTTCCTAAATTATTTCACTTTCATTAATTACTTTCATCTTAACTTCTAGGCAGAAGAATTTCTATTAACTTTTGATTTCTTTTTCCCCTTAAGCTCATTTCTTTAAGGGCTGAAATTGCATTCTTTTGTATGTTATAATATAGGGAAATACTCGTATTCTAGGAAAGGCATAGTCTAGACTCACCAGGTAGCATCTTAGAAGTTAGAGTAGAGCTGAAAATGGAGATTAAAATGATAGGCCAACGACTGCAAAAAAATATCCCAGGGCATGTTCTCTGATGTGCAAATACAAAAATGACCCCATTTCTGTATATTTGCCGATGCTTCCTCGGTGTTGTGCTCCATATCAACTCAGACTGAAGCCCTGAAGCACCTAAGTCAGGGACACTTTCTTTTAATTCTGTTGTAGCACTTACCATGGCCTGTCTGTTTATAACTGTATTTTTGCATTCTCAGCGACAAGAGCCATCCATGTCTTCTATATCTTGGACTTAAGTAGAGCATCTTGCATATATTAAATTGAAACTAACTTAACTCAATTTATTTCACTGAAGTAAATCAAAACAATAGTGGTATAAGAATAGTTCCTCCAAAAGACAGAAGAGGAAGAAAAAGTACTATTTTTCAAGATAAGACTTGAGCGAGTTTTCAGAATCTTATTTGCTAGGTATAAATAATTAGTCTTTTGGTTGCTTTCTACATGTGGTTTTTAAATAAGGATAACATGAAAGATGAGGGTAGTGTAGTTTATGAGACATTTTAAGGCCCTCATTAAAAAAAATCTTCTAATGTCTTTTCCCTTATGATCCTTAGTAGCTTAAAGTATACAAAACAAAAACAAAACAAAATAGTCTCCCTTGAAGATTATCTCCACCCACAGAAGAAAGCACAAAGGTAAAGGTGTGAGGTTGTTGCTATCTTGACCGTAAATCAAATCAATCAGGATGAACTGCACAATGCATTAGGGAAATGTAAAGCAGATAAGCCAGGTGATTAGCAGAGAAGAAATCTTGCATAGTTGTGTGGGTGGGATGTACATTAATGAGGAAGAGCATCCTAGGAACAGCAGGGAAGCAGTGTTCAGTGCAAGGAAACACTTTGGTTATGAGATCTCACAATTGTGGACATGAAAAATGCCTAACGTGAGCCAAGGACAATTCCAAGTTCCAGGTGAAAGGATACAGGTTGGGTATGTTGGGTAGGGGGGAGGGAGAAAGAAAAACAAAGCTGTGAGAGAGGAAGTGAGGTGGGGAGAAGACTGGGTGATTGATATTAATGAGGTCAAGGCAATGAGATCTATCTTCCAAAGACAAAGGCTGCTGCTGTTCTCTGGTCCACCTGCTGAGTTCACTTCAGCATGTAAGTGGAAAATCTCCATCAGCCACACCCAGCCCTTGCCAAGTTTCAGTAAAGGACAAGGTGCCATTGAGAGGTCATTGAAAAGAACATATAGATATATAAATGCTACTGGCTGTATTTCTGAACATACGAGGTGTGCTAATTGGACTCTGTGGAGTATTTAAAAAGAAACAGAGTTCACAAAGTTGGAAAGGAACCATGAGAGGGAGTTGAAAGGAGGGAATGAGGGATGGGTATGAACAAAATATACTATATATTTTTAAGTTAACACTTGCTTTGCCAAATGGGAAAGATGGGAAATGCGTACTTAACAAAAATCAGAAACTAACCAAAGACACTTCTGAATAAGAAACACTATATAAAAAACTATACATTTGGCATTTCCAGAGATCTCATCCATCTCTTGTGCGTGCGCTCACTGAACAATGTGGAGCTGCTCTTTGCCACTTCCTCCCACTGCAGTTCCTGTTTCCTCTTGCTAATTAGCTGCCAGAACTGCAAATGAGATTCAGAAAACAAGGGGCCTCTGACTTCTCATGGCCCTGCCCATTGCTGTTCTCCTGGGGGTTAGAGATTGCAAAGTCTGGAATAAGGCAGCTAAGAACAGGAAGTGTGCGCAGTCATAAACCCTCCTGGGCTCAAACAAAATTCCCATTTTAAACTGCTAAGCTCTATAAAGAGGTAATAATTTTCCATTGCCTGAAAGTTTGCTGTAATAAATTGGTAATTACAGAGAGGAACAAAATTAATGACTTTCAACTCCAGATTCTACCTTCTTCCTTGGCAACTCTTAGGCCTTGACCTAACATGAACTTCTCTCATGAAAATGAAACTAATGGCACAGAGTATTTTGTAGACATGGAATTAAATACATTAAATTGATAGATTAGTGTTAGAGGATCAAGGGCACCAACATATATTTATATATTATATGTTATATACTATATATTATAATATTATATATTATATATATATTCTCCCTTCAAAGTGACAATGTTATTGTACCTTTATTTTTTGTTCACACATTTGCTTCTCATCTATCTGGAGCAAAACATCTGAATAGGTAAAGTGATTCATAGACTTGTAGTGCAGCTGTTTGGTACATGCCTAGGTTAGGCATTCTTGAATTAAATCTTAAAGTAATTGGCATGAAACAAAAAAGGAGGGGGGCTCAGATCTGACTCTCAGATAGTCTTAGTTAAGTACCTTAAGCATGTTAACCATACCACACATCAAAGAAACAATTATTTAGTATTATACAGCTCCTTCCCACTGACTCAGCAAGCTAATAGCCCCCACCTTTCAGTTTACTCATCCACTAAGCTGGAAGCAACAGAAATTTTTTAAAACAATGTGTCCAGTAGGTTGATGACAACCATTTTGCTATCTGGAAATATGACACAAAAAAACTTTTGAAATGTCAATGGATTTGTGATCCAATTTCAATACCAAGTTATTTGAGAAATGTCAGCAAAGCTCCGTTCTTTTTATTTTCACGTCCCTCATAAGGGAGAGACCCTTTCAGACTAATAAAACGTGTTTGTTTATCATGTGAGCTGAGGAAAGGTACATACTATGGCACACAGAGTGGACCACAGAAACTGAACCCAGGTCATGTTTGGCCACAGGTACTCTGACCCACTGAACTATCTTGCTGGCTCTGAACTTCATTTGTTCCATGGACATTTTAGTCACTCATTTTAGTGCTCTGGCTGACTGTGATCAGAATAAAATTCTCTCTTAGAAGTCATGATCTTCTCTTCATTCACACAAAAAAATTGAGATTATAATATAATTATACCACTTCCCCTTTCCCATTTCTCTTTCAAACTGTCCCTTCTTACCCTCCACATTCTCTTTCAATTCTATGACCTCTTTTAAATTGTTATGTGTGTGTGTATGTATGTATGTGTATGTATGTGTGTGTATGTGTGTGTGTACATTCATAATTACATAAACACAACCTGCTAGGTCCATATAATGTTGCTTGTATTCACAGGATTTTAGGATTGACCATTTGGTATCGTATGCTCTTCCCCTTCTATTTTTTTTTTCAAGTCTAAAAATCCTTGGATTTATTGATTTCAGAAATTGATGCAGAGTAAAACCAATATATATGTGCAACTTTTTATGTCAATTTGTAAAGAAATAAAAAGGAAAAACCAAAAAAAAACCCAAAACCCAACTCTACTTAATTGAAAGTCTACAATGCTATACAGAATTAGGTGCTTCCTCATGCATGAGAGGATACCAAGGAAAAGCTCAGAAAAATATATAACATTTGCCTCCTCATACAAGATATCTCAAGTTTTTTGTTATTGTCAGTTTGAATTCTCTATTGGGCAAGCCCAGATTCAAGATGTATATGCAAAAACCTTATGTTAAAAAAGAGAAAATGAAAATTTTTTCCAGGTAAACCAATAAAGCTGATCTCGATGTGATTATGAGAGCTACATTTGCATAATTAATAATCAATTCACAAAGTAAAAGTTTAGTTTTAGTCAATGGATAAATTGAACAGAGTGATCAATTAAATTTCTGTGAGCAGGGGACAAAAAAGTAGAGAATGACTTGAGTATTGACTAGGTCTCTCTAGCTAAAGGAAAATATGTACGCCCCTTGGGGGGAAATATTAAACCTTCAGAGCCTATTCCTATTGGCTGAAGTAAGCATTGAAAGGGAAAATATGTTTGATATACAAATTATTTTTGTATCTTAAGGCATAGTTAATGTTTGATAGCTTACGAAAGATGAACATCAGTTAGCTGATCTCTTTATCAAGATGCCAGGTTAAAATCAGATGTAATGATACTTCATAATGATCTGCATGGTTTAGTACTAGTCCAAAAAGACCAACTGAACTAAGGCCATAACACAAGTCTGAATGAAGCCAATGTATAGCAATGCAATTGGTCCATTCATTCATTTGATAGATAATGCACTGTCGTTTGATAGCAGCTCTCAATCGTCTGTAAGAGATTAAAGATTTACCAAAACCAACTTAGGTATAACTTTCAAGACTGGAATTAGTACATCCTTTAGAGTTAATATCCCAAGACTAAATTTAAAGCCATGTAAAGGTAATGGTACTTCAATTTAAAGGTACTTAAAAAGAGATATCCAAAAGGAAGATTTGGTCTGCTCCATGGACCAGGAGTAAGGAACATTTTGAATGAACAATACAAAGTACAAGGTACCCCCCTGCCCCACCCCCAAGAAGGTAAGGAAAAGTCCAGAAAATAACTCTCATGCTGAGTACAAATATCTCCTGGCCAAAGGCCCAAGATCTGCTCCAATTGGGTCTTTAAAAAACTGCTCACATCACACCCTCGCCAGCATGTGCTGCCATTTGAGTTTTTGATCTTAGCCATTCTGACAGGTGTGCGATGGAATCTCAGAGTCATCTTGAGTTGCATTTCTCTGAAGATTAAGGATGTTGAGCATTTCTTCAGGTGTCTCTCAGCCATTAGGGATTCTTCTTTTGTGAATTCTCTGTTTAGCTCTGTTCCCCATTTTTGATTGGATTATTTGATTTCTTGGCATTTAATTTCTTGAGTTCTTTGTAAATTATGGATATTAGCCCTCTGTCAGATGAGGGCTTGGTAAAGATCTTCTCCCAATCTGTAGGTAGCCATTTTGTTTGAATGACAGTGTCTTTTGCCTTACAGAAGCTTTTCAGTTTCATGAAGTCCCATTTATTGATTGTTGGTCTTAGACCCTGAGCTGTTGGTGTTCTGTTCATGAAGTTGTCACCTGTGTAAATGAGCCTGAGGCTTTTCCCCACTTTCTCTTCTATTAGCTTTAGTGTGCCAGGCTTTATGTTAAGGTCTTTGATCCACTTGGACTTAAGTTTTGTGTAAGGTGATAAGTATGGGTCTATTTGCATTCTTGTACATATTGACATCCAGTTAGACCAGCACTATTTGTTGAAGATGCTGTCCTTTTTCCATTGCACAATTTTGGCTTCTTTGTCAAAAATTAAGTGACCATAGGTGTGTGGGTTCATTTCTGGTTCTTTAATTTGATTCCATCGATCAACTGGTCTATTTCTATACCAGTACATGCTGGCAAGGTTGTGGAGAAAGGGGAACACTCTTCCATTGCTGGTGGGAGTGCAAACTTGTATAACCACTATGGAAATCAGTCTGGTGATATCTTAGAAAACTTGGAATAGCTCTATCTCAAGACCCAGCCATACCACTTCTGGGTATACATCCAAATGATTCCTCACCAAACCACAAGGACATTTCCTCATATATGTTCATAGCAGCCTTATTTGTAATAGCTAGAAACTGGAAACAACCCAGATGTCCCTCAACTGAGGAATGGACAAAAAAACTGTGGTACATCCACACAAAGGAATTCTACTCAGCCATCAGAAATAACAAAATCATACAATTTGCAGCCAAATGGATGGAACTAGAGAAGCTCATCCTGAGTAAGCTAACCCAGACTCACAAAGATGCACATGACATCTATTAATTTATAATCAGATTTTAGCCATATAGTACAGGATAACTATACTACAACCAATGCACCAAAAGGAACAGGAATATAGACTTTGTTACCTGTCAATGAGACACTTTGCCCTAGTGGTGCTGCCTTGTAGGTCCCCAGTGTATGAGGAGGCTCTTGGCCCTCAGATGACTACTGAACTGGGGCCAGGGACTGATATGTAGGAACACTCCACTCCAGAGGAGTGGGATGGAAGGAATAGGAGGATAGGAGGGTGGGACTGGGAGGGGTGGAAAGAGGGGACTGTGATGGAGATGTAACTTGAAGTAATAAATAAACATTAAAAAAAAAAAACTGCTCACATCAAAAGTCACCACTGGAATTGTGTAGACAAGCGCCTCTGTCGAACAGGGAGAAGTGAACCACACAAGGTTTGATGATTTTACAGTTAAAAATAGGAAAGACTAGAGAGCTTGTTGCTAGCAAAGAGTTCCACAATGAGTCTGAACCAGAAAACCTAAGTGCTAACTGTTCTTGCAGAGGACCCAGGTTCATTTCCGAGAATAAATATGGTGATTTCAACCATCTGAAACTCCAGTTCCAAGGAATCCATTGGCCCTTTCTGCCTTCTGAGGGCACCAAAACTACAGGTGGTACACATACATACACACAGGCTGAACACCTATACACGTAAAATTTTTTAATAATTTTAAATATTTTTAAAAAGAAAAAACTCTTATCTGCTATTTTGTTGCAATAATATCAAATTAACTGGATTTCTGACATCTTAACTACTCATGTTCTTATTATGCGCTGAAGGTCTTATACATGCTAACCTCATGCTCCACCACTGAGCTATCCCTTCAGCCTCCAGGTCTAACTTTTTAAACAACACTCAGCAAACACAGCAGAAGTTTGTTTGTCAGTTCTAGATCAAGTGCCCACACTGTCTGGCTGCAGAAACAAAAACAAAATGCAACTGCTATTTACCTATAAGTGAATGAGCAAATGACTAGCTGACTAAATAAATAAATGCATAAAATAAATTTTCAAAAACGAAGGAAGCATATTTAGTTCATCTTCTTCTTTGTAAGAGTTACTAAATTTCCTTTATAAATAATATCTAAATCATATCTAACTCTTTGCCCAAAAGAAGAGGGAAGCACTAAGGAAGAATGTGAACAATGATGGTGATTTTCACAGTGGAAAGTCAGAGTTTTGCCAGATGGCCTTGGGCGGCTAGAGTTCCGAATTCTTTGCTCAGCTCACCTTAGTCCATGCATGCATTTCCATGTGTTTCAGCTCCACCTGAACAAACTGAAACCATTTGTCCTTCCAATCATGGTGTTCATATTGCACCTGCCTTTTGGGCACCAGGTTCTAGGGACTGTGTGGTCCTCAGCACTTTTCATTTCAGCTGCTGAGTCAGAGATCAGAGACATACTAGGGAAAGGAGTCTCATAGTGTCTGTGCATTGTCCCAGGAAACAGGAGAGACTATTGACTAGAGAATATTTAGTGACATATCTACCCTTTTGGTCTGTTGCATTATAGCCGTTACTTCAGGAGAATGGCTAAATCTGAAAGAGAGTAAGCAAGTACATAAATGGAAGGACAGTCCACTATCTGAGCAGAGGCAGTTTATGTTTTTAAGACATGCAGTTCGACCACATCTTGGTTTTATGATTCTTTTTTCAATATTTACTTACCATTTGTTTTTAGACTCTGAAAACAGACAAAAACAAAACATTATCCTGTGTGCACAGTACAAGAATGAGAATGGCGTGCCAGCTCTGACCATCGGCACCATAAATAGGGACAAGCTTACTGGAGTTTGGGGCAAGCAGGTCCCTTGAAGACCCAGGCTTTGACTTCATGAGTCGGAGATGGGTACAGAGTATATCAGTGTGAGATGTGCTGTGTTGGATAACATTACGTTTATTCAAGTCCAGCTTTCATCCTGGGCCAGACAGTTGATGCTTTTACCATCTGTCTACATAATAACTGTGTATTTTACAATTATATGAATAATTGTTTACATGATTATCTGGAGTGTACATTCAGTGCACGTGTCCATTATATATACTGAGGCTTATAAGAAATACACTTGAGGCAATGGTTTGATTCACCACCCACATCCCCCAAAGGTGAGAATGAAAGATTTATTCTCTGCTTTGACAGGGCTGTGGGAAACGGTCCTCACTGCCATTCCTGTCTGGAATTTTCTTTTCTTTTCTTTTCTTTCTTTCTTTCTTTCTTTCTTTCTTTCTTTCTTTCTTTCTTTTGTTCATTTCTCAGTAGGATTTTTATTTTTCTGTTTTTAGACTAGGATTCATTTTTTTTTTCTTATTTGAAGAAAATCATCTCAGCTATAATGACCCTGTCTTTTACTGATATTCTACATCAACATGCCCTTTCTCTAAATCAGTACTCTTCAGTGGCTTCTGTGGCGAGGCTCTTGATATCACAGCTCAACATTTTCTCTTCCAAACTATAGTCAACTCTTCTACATGGATTATTGCCTAGAATATTCCCTAATAAACACTTACAAGTCTATTTTCTTTTCAGAGTCTACTTCCTGTGCACATCTCCTACTGTGTAACTACCATATTAGCTAATGTTTCCTGCTGAAGACTGAAAATAAGATTAAAAAGTATGTTAACCCAAAGTATGAATGGATTAAGGATGTCTTAGCTATATCTAGAGTTTGAGAGATATAATTCAATAGAAAATAAGCTTTCAAAGTGAACTCTATATTTTCAGAAACCTAAATATTAAGAGACTGGGATGATTCGATTTAGAAATAAATAAGTTCTTCTCAAGTATTTTATGTATGTGTGTGTATGCTTGTATGTATGTGTATGCATGTATATGTATGTATATGTGTGTGCATATTTGTATGAGTATGTATGTGTGTGTTTGTATATATTTTATATTTGTATTTGTGTGTAATTATATGTGCATGCATGTGTGTGTATGTATTTATGTATGTGTTTTTATGTGTATGTGTATATGCATATGCATACATATATGCTTATGTGTTTGTAATGTATGTGTGTATTGTGTTGGGTATGTAGGTGTGTGTATACATATGTGTGAGTACATGTGTGTATGTGCATATGTGTGTTCATGTGTGTGAAGAAGACAGCACACACCTTAGTTCCAGACTAATGACAATTGTGGGCCGCTGGGGGAGAGGAAGTCATCTTCACTAAAGTAGCCACTAGTAAGTTATTAATGTTCCAGTGGATAGCACCAGATTGATCCCCATGGAAGTAACCCTGGTCAAATCCAGTGGGCCAAGAACCAAAGCCGACCAAACTCAAAGCAATAAGACATGCAAGCTGGCTGGGGACTTGTTGTTTAGAGGGTTTTTTTGTGGGGGTGGGAAGGAGGGATGGGCAGGGTGGAGTAGTGACAACTAGCATCGAGTTCCTATTAAGAGGGAGTCTTCCACAGTCATTTGTTCTGCCAGACATCTGCTAAACCGTGGGTTAATTTTAGGAACAACAGTAGGATCCACCTCTTTAGACACTGATTTCTAGTCTCAGTCAATGTCACGCCATATATTCAGACTTAACCATCCTGACGGATTTCACTAAGAACCACTCAGATCTCACTGACTTGTACTCCAATGGGTTGGCACTGTGTCAAAGCCCATGCATTTCTCTTCCTGTGTATTTCCCATTTCCCAGGAATAAGTGAAGTTTTCCAATCTTCTGTTCTTCCGGAGTGTCTTAAAGCTACTTGAGGGTGGATATTTCGCTGTTATCTCTCTGGCACCTAGACCATAAACCCGCCATCTTTTCTCACAAAGCAACAAAGTCTTAGATGACTCTGGGTCTTATATACTCTTCACTGCACTCAAGGTGAACCATACAAGAGTTGTAGGAAACAAACCATCATTTTCATAGTTTTGCAGTCCTGAGGATCGAGTCTAAACCCTTGTACATTCTAAGCAAGCAAGCATTTTGCACACTGAACTTTACCTCCAGCCCTGAATTGTGGGAGAAAAGGCTAGAGAAGGAGGTAGGAGTCAGACAAAGAACTTGTCTTCTGTAGTAAAATTCTCAGAATTGATGCACAGTGACAGGGAGTCATTTTTGGTTTAAACAAGAGCCAAACATATATGGGTTTAGCACTATCATGCTAGTTGAAGTATAAAAGAATAAAAGGGAGGAAAAACTGTGTGTCAGGAAGAATGGTTGTAAGGACTCTGTAATAGTACAAGAAATGGAAGGGAAAGGTAGAGGCTCAGCAGAAGCAGTGGTCCTGTGTGTCTGGAGAGATAACTGGCTTCTCTAGGCTGTGTTCAAAGAGTCTTATGTTAATTGGTTTCTGCTTAGCTTTGCCAGTAATATTTTCTGTCAGGAGACTGAAAAACAGAAATCTCCAATGTGTTTCTCTGCCTAGGCCTCAGATGACACCTACTACAGCAGTTGTATTTCCTCTTTGGCTTCAGCTGCCTCTGTGCATGCATGCCCCAGTCTTGGCTTTTGTCCAAGGATCCCACCCCCTGGCTATGGAAACACCACTTCCTCTCTTTGTCCCTGTAGCCCAGCGCTGATTATAGCTTCCTGCTATAGCTAATGTGAACGGCCTCGTCTTCTGTTTGGCATCTCACCTTTTCCACCATCCGAACAACCAGTCCTCTGAGGAACAATCTTTCTCTCTCCTAAGAGAGATTTAAAAGGTGTTCTTTTATTGGATGGACCCTTACTTACACAAGACGAGACACATTTCAGAAATACTTAGGAATCAGAACTTTGGGAACATTCAGACTATAACCCTTACTGCCCAACTTCAAGTTGGCTTCACTTCTCTCTAGCGTATGTACGCTACATTGATTCCTCAGGCTCTTGGCTATACCCTCCTTACCTTCTTCCATGCGAAGCTAGTTGCAAAACTAGAAATGAAAGATCGGAAGCACTAGGATGCTGATATAAAAGGCATGCAAGTCTCTGCACGCCTTGCGCATCATAGGAGCCATTCATGTTCTGGACCTCCCATATCTCAGATATCCAGAACAAGAAAACCTGTCACACAAGGCCAGATCCGGGCGTCTCAGACAACAAGACTCGATTGGCATCATCAGGCATGGTAACCTAACAGAATGAAGTTTTTAAATGCTTATTTGGGTCTTGCAGAATCGAAACAAAGGAAGGCTAGTTTTGAGTGACAGTAAAAGGAGATAAATGTTGAGCACGTGATTGCCTGGGCTGCAGAGATGAGCTCAGCACAAGAACAGAACAGAGCATGCTCAGTGAGCCTGACCACTTAAGAGCCTTAGAAATAATAAACCAGATGGATGCCCTGTGGGACGCTGAAGATGTGGCCACGCTGTTGGAGCTCCAGAGCAGAGACCTTGCCAAAGAGTGGAGGTTGAAAGCTACTCACAGGTGTTCTCATGATCTTGCTTATCACTGTATTGCCATGCATAAACTTGACTTCCAAATAGTTTCAAATTTACAGAAAAGCCGAACATGGTAGAGATTGCAGCAGTTCGCAACTTGTGGGTCATGACCCCTCCAAGGGTCGTACATTAGATATCCTGCATAATAGATATTTACATTATGATTCATGACAGTAGCAAAATCACACTTATTAAGTAGCAGCAAAATCTTGTGGTTGTGGACTACAACATGAGGAACTGCATTAAAGGAACTGCATTAGAAAAGTTGGGAACCACTGGTTGTCTCTATTTCCCTCCTTCACCCCGTCTGTGATTAACATTTTACTGAAGTGTACTTGTTACAACTGAAAAAATTTTATATCTCAGCATGATATTGTTAAATAAGCTCGCCACTTCATATGAAATTCACTAGTACATCTCTGGTATTTTTACGCCCTAGGGTACCACTGAAGGGTTAAAAGCCACAGGTAAGCTGAGAATGTCCAGGCTGCGAAGTTGATTGACAGTAACACCTGTTGCTGTTGGGATGCAGGAAGCTTCTGATAAGAAAATAACACACCAAGTTCCTTTGGCGGTTACCACTTGGAAACTGCAGGGGAACTGACCTCTGGTGGCTCTTCCAATGGGTCCCTAAGTTCTCTCCTCTGCCCTGTAAAGTCCCCAAGCCCAATGCAGTAACACAAGCAGTCTGCACTCTTTCAGAGAGACCTTTACCATTCAATTGTTCAGATTAAAGGACAATTCCGCTTCTGTAGTGCTCAGTCTCCTCCTCTTCCTCTTAATTCCATGTTGCCTCCATCAACCCTAACCCAACCATCATCACCTTAACATATAGAAAGGCTTTATTTTTATTTTCTTTTTAAAATTTTTCAATCTATACTAACAGTTAAAGAGAAATATTTGTTCCCACTTATCTTACTAAAGCAGCACCCACATAACCCTTCCAGAATTATGACTACTATCCCATACCTCAGTGATATCCCTCAAGGAAGGACAAGCTGAACTCTATCACTTGTGGGAGTTTCTCAGAGTGTGACAAAGGAGTCAAAGACTGAAAGTCACAGTATTGAAATCAAAGCCTGTGATTTTTATCCTTGCAGCTTAGAAAAACACTTAATGTCTAATTCCTCTAGGCTTTAATGCTCTCATCTCTAAAATGAAAGGTGATGAATCACAAATAAGTCTTGGGGTGGCTTTACTTTGCATTTCCTATTTGCTAAATATGCTAAATGCTTTTTAATTGGGCTTATTGGTTGTTTGTGCTAATTTGAGAAAAGAGTAACCTTTATTCATGCTGGAAGAAATGTTAACTAGTACAGCCACTATGCACATCACTCTGGTGATTAAAACAAGGACAAAGAAGTACAACCTCAAAGTAGGACTGCCATGTGACCCAGCTACAGCGCACCTCAGTACATGTCCCCAAACTGAAGTCACATATGAGTGCTTCACTATTCACAATAGTTAAGGAAAGGGGCCAACCCAGGTGTCCATCTATAGATAAATGGATCTTGATTTTGAAAAAAAAAAAAAAGAGCAAGGAGGGGTACATGGGAGGGCTTGGAGTGGGAAAAGGGATGAGGGAAAGAGGTAACTATAGTCTCAGAATAAAAGAAATAAATAAAAAGAAAACGAAATTTGAAGTGAAGAAAGTACTGCACAATAAGTTTCTCAGTCATAAAGAAAACTAAAACCAGGATATTTGCAGGAAATTATTATGTTAATTGATGTACCCCAGACTTGGAAAGAAATAACCACATATTTTCTCTCATCAGCAGATTCTAGACTTTAATTTTTATGGATTTTTTTGGGACTGTATGGAAGTGCAGATTGTCAAGCTAAAAAAGGAGTGATAAGTTCTTAAGTCGTGGCTGAGAGTTAAAGATAAAAGAGTGAGTGAGAGTAGACGTCCAACATAAAGGGGACTGTCGAGGTGGAAGGAACCATTAGAAAGGGACAAAAAAACAAGAGGGGAGTGAACGATGGGGATCAAGAAGAAATACCACAATGAAACCTATTACTTCTTACACTGTTTAAAAGGACAATTATAAAAGAACATATGTAAACCACTTAGAACTATGCCTGAGTGCATAGGAAGCCTGGAACTAATCAGTTGTCTTCACCGTTACCATTGCGATCCAGTTCTAGAACACCCTGGGCTTTCTCTCTTGGATATGTATCATAGAGTCAATTATAAGTTCCAGATCTATCTTCCCTTCTAGACTACAGTTCTCATGAGTCCAAGGACATTTCTATCTAACTCATAGCAGGTCCTCATGAAATAATATCTGAATTGTTTTATATGCTGAACCCAAAGCCTTAAACACACACACACACACACACACACACACACACACACACACACACACA
>CAJQZJ010032856.1:4373513-4419491 GCA_907164525.1 Lophiomys imhausi
ACACACACACACACACACACACACACACACACACACACACACACACACTGATTTTGTGCCCTTAAGCCTGCAAACCTATTCTAGACGGAAAACAACAGAAAGCAAGGTAGATTCTCCATCTTCTTTTCCAGAGTTTTGGAACTTTTATGGGTCATAGTACAGATGAGGTAGAGATTGCCATTGGTAAGGACAATCTATTTGTGCCCCAAAGGAATGCCAAATCCTGTATAAAATCTACCACCGATCTTGACTGAACATTTTGATATTTGAGATAAAATGCTAAGTACTTGAAAAATTCCTTTGTGATACATTTTTCTATAAGTAATAATAATGAAAATACTCCCAAAAGAAAATGAAAGGCCAGCATTTGCTGATCGGAAACAAGGAACACAATTTATCATAATTTGTCCTGATTATTTGCAGTTTCTCAGCACATTGTGCTGGCTCCTGTTTTCTCTGTGACTGCTGAATCCTTCATTTTAATCGTTCCAATGTACGTTTCAGCTCCACAGTTCTTCAGCTATCTGGCTGGTGGTTCTCCACGTGGTGTCTGGGTGACACTGATGACAACATGCTACCCACAAGCTTGCAGAGGGATCAGTGAGGACATATGAGTGAAATCTCACATGCAGTGTCTAATGCTACAGGCGACTGTGATGTGTCTCCTGTTAGTGGGTGTCTTGAGTTTGTTGTCGTCTCAATTGTCTTTTAGTATGAATCTCATCATGTTTTTTGCACTGGGATTGGTGATGTGCAAGGACTTTGGTGAGAGGTGTGAAAGCCTGTTCTTCCTCAGGTTTTCCTATGAACTCCTGAGTGCTGTGAATTTGGACGGAAAACACCCAAGCCTGGATTTTCTCTTGGAGAGAAAATCTGGAACCATTTTCCATAGGCTATTTGTCCTGCAGCCAGACAGTGGAGGGAGTATCATCAGGACCCGGCACCTTCAGTGCAAGCTGAGATCCGTTCAAACACAGGAAAAGAACACAGTCTGTATTATAACCCAAGACTAAATTTGGATAAATCTATTGTGCACATGATATGCTGTAGTGGAGACACATGCCCACAGCACCGTCCCACCTCAGCTCAAAGCAGTGCCCTGAGGAGTTGGTTCAGGTCAGTCTTCAATTTTCCTGCTCTGCACTGGCTTAGTAAACATTTAAAGCTTTTCAGTTTTAATTTCTTACTAAAAAGATGATGCTGTTAATTCCATTGTTGTTTATGTTCATTGAAAACCAGGTAAGATAACATGTATAAAATACTCTGATAAGCCTAACTCATACTTGGTGCACAACAATATTTTACTCCCTCTCTAATCCTACATAGAGGCACTTACTGTGACATCCCTTTTCTTCTGTCACAGAAATATAATTCTCTATGTCTATGGTCATACCATCTTGAGTGTACACAGTTTCATACAACTTCAGAAGCTATGCAAGATTAAGCCTAGTTATTAGTCAGATAGAGAAAAATACAATTCTTCACTCAAAAGCTTTCTTGTTCCGACTCTGTTATTTTCCTTTCTTCTGTCATTCAGTGAACTTATCCTACACAACATCTCCTGATCTCCTCTTTAATTGTAATAGAAACTTTCAAGTCTCATCATGTGCCAAGAACTGTATGAATGCTCCCAGATTCCTATCACAAGTCTCCGGAACAGGTAATGCTGTCCCTAATTTAAAGAAAAAGAAATTAAGGCTGGGAGAGAATCAATTTGCCAAGTTATCAATGAGTGACTTAGAACTCAAGTCAGGTGTTTCTAATATACTGCCTTTATACTGTGTGGCCTGAATGACCTCCTTAGCATATCCTGCGCTAAGGGAATATTACATTTTAAGTGTGTGCCACTTGCCAACTCATGAGCACACATAAGGACAGGATCAGTACTCAGTACAGTCCACAGTTAATGCTAAGTAAATATTAGTGTTTTCCACAGAGAGTGAGTTCACTGATAATTACTAGTTGATGGTGCCTAAATATCTGTGAATGTATTGATTATCCCATGGAATGACTTTGTATCTCATCAGGAAAGAGGGTCTTTAAAAAGTAATGGATTAAGCCGGAAGCTGGTCATGTTTTAGTCTATAAAATTGGTTGGCAGGAATAAGTATATAGCTATTTCTTGTCATCCACAAGACCTTAAGTAGTTTGGAAGTACAAAGTAAACAGAGCAGCAGGCTGCAAAGAGAAGTTAGAGGAAGACACAGGCCCATTGGAGAAGTGTAACAAGGCCTCTCCATAGTGTAACTTCATGAAGTGGCACATTTCAGGATTCTACAGAAAGCATATGAATGCATTGGGCTGGCAATTGTTGATGCTATGATAAAATAATATTAAGAGAAATTTAAAAACAAGACAATATGCTGCATACAGAATAATAATCAATAGGGGTCCATTTTCATTCACTTCCTCATCTTGCCAGCCAGCAGTAAAGGCCTCAACCCATCTGCATAACTCTTCTAAAATTCAGTTTCATTCTCCTCTTTACTTGGAGGAATACCAATGTAATTCTTAGTGACAGATGTCTAATTCTTCCAATTCCAACAGTAATGACAGAGTCGACCTTGACTTGTGTTTCAAATCCTAAAAACATAACTTCATCTCCTAATTCAAGACTACACTGCTGATTTTTTTTTTTCTAACCAGTCTTAAAATAACATGTTACCAACAGGGAAGTAAAGCCAACCCTCTGCCTCTGATCTAATGGACAGTAAGTACCCAGTACTTCACCATGTCAGTAAGACAAGGCCAGAGCAGTGACTGTGCACTTACAGTTCAGGAACCGACCTGCTGGGCACCTAGCCTCTGCCTCAGAAGAGGAAAGTGACAGATGGTGTGTTTACTGACAAAGCTACTGATGTTGACCAGTCCCTAGGTAGCTTGTCATAGTATGTTGTTTCCACCAGAAAGGGTGGATGCTGGTTTTAGTGTTCTCTCTAACACTTGACAATCCACTGAAAGGGATTTGTCCAGTAATTGTGCTAAGCTGATTAAATAATCCATAGGATTCTGTCTCAATTATTGTAGAACTGGCGGATCATATTAAGAACTAATAGAGTTTATTATATAACCTTTACAACAACACTAAATAGTCCAGGTCATATTCAGATCATGCTCACACACACACACACAAAACTAAATAAATAATAATACTCTGAGCAGTGTTTCCAACATCTCAGGAAACCTGTAACAATGACCCTTGAGTGTGCACTTGTCTGAGTAAACACATCTGAACTGCACATACAGGAATTTAGCTATGGAATTAATAAAAGCATAAGTTGGGTTAAAAATATTTCATGAGATCCTGGAGATAACCATTCTGTAAAAGCTGAGGTTGAAGTTAGATTTCTTTTCCCATCTTTCTTCACAGATCTATCCTCTAACCTCCAACCATTTGCTTATTTCTTCATCCAGACTCTTCTATGGAGACCATTCATCAGATCCCTTGGTACTGAACCCCAGAGCCTGGAGTACTGCCTTCATGATGTGTGGCATACAGTACTCAGCTAGTGCTCTGAGAGTTTTACACATCTCCTTGAAGATAGAGCTTCTGGCTTTTTCTATGCCTAAAAGAGAGAGGGGTACTAGAGACCCTTAAGGCTCCAGCCTCTGTAGTTAGACTAGGAAACTCCAATGGGATAACAATACAGAAACAAACAATGTGTAGGCATATCAACTCAATTCTGGGGGGAATTGAGGCATCTAAAGAAAACCTGAGAGGTAAATACTAGCTTTCCAGGTACCATGCTGTTTTCTGGACACTTCATTCTTAGGAAAGCTTCACCCTCCTTTCTTTGCCTCTCTTCTCTAAAGCCTTATCAATTTTCACAAACTTCATTAATTTTTCCCTTTCACGAGCTCTTTGAATATGCATTTTCTCCTTGGAAGCAGGAGTCTAATCTTCCAAGCACTGTGGATACCAAATGGATCTTTAGTTTCTGGTTCCTACTCCCCTGAATTCAGCAAGATATTCCCATGCCTCTAGCTACACCAGGAAGGTATTGTCCATTCTCTTGGTCACCTTCCCAGGCCATCCTTCTTCTTCTGCCCCAATTAATGAGTTCTCCCATTGAGCAAAGCCATACTTATATACTGTGTAACTGTACATGTCAGAATTCAGATGTACCACTAACACTGCTTCACAAGTTTTGGGTTCTTTAATCAGTAAACCCTTCACCATTCAAACATCTGAAAGAACTAAATAAGAAGGAGGCCATTTGCTTCAGTCTCTCTTAGGCAAAACTGACTTTGTCTACTGGTCAACTAAATGTTAGCCAGTTCAACTCAAAACACTGATTGATTCTTTTAAACATCATTTCAGCTCTGTGTGGCCCAAACAGCAATCAAAAATGGGCTCCTAATGAACAGGAGTTTTGATATTTAGTGTATTAATTAACTGACCTCTTGGTGAAAACAATGATTAACAGATGAGGATTTACAAGGGTAAAAAAGCCTTTGTGTAATATTAACTGCAGAAAACAGATAATGTCGCAAAATAAGTGGTTAAACTTTGTTTTAATTGTGAAAATCAGTAATTAAAAATTTATCTCCAGCTGGGCCTGGTGGCACTCTTTTTTTTTAAAGATTTATTTATTTGTTATTATGTATACAATATTCTGAATTGAAGTATGTACGCCTGCAGGCCAGAAGAGGGCATCAGATCCCATTATAGATGGTTTTGAACCACCATGTGGTTGCTGGGAATTGAACTCAGGACCTCTGGAAGAGCAGCCAGTGCTCCTAACCTCTGAGCCATCTCTCCAGCCCTTTTAAGATTTATTTTTTCATCCTGTTTTATGAATATATATTTCCAGCCTCTTTTTTCTTGTCTGTGAATTGAATTGATTTGGCTCTGCAATGGGGAGGTGTTTTTGCATTTTGGCTCTTTGCTTAATCCCCATAGTAATGGGGAGGTGTTTTTACATTTAAACGGAGAAAATCTGTGTTTGAACACACCAGCACTTTAACTTTTCTAGCACGGCACTCACTTTTAATCCCAACACTCCGGAGGCAGAGGCAGATGGATCTCTATGAGTTCGAGGCTAGTCTGGTCTACAGAGTGAGTCCAGGACAGGCAGGGCTACACAGAGAAATCTTGTCTAGAAAAACGAAAAAAAAATTATCTTCAACAATACATTTTATGACATTTTAAGATATCGTTCTAATTTTGTAAGATAGAGTCTACTGTTAAGTTTTGTAATTGGCAAAGCATAAATGTATCTCTAACATCCAGATTTTTTCCTCTTATAAGTTATAAAATGACAAAGATGCCACTAAAGACCTAAAATGAGCTCATCTGTATATTATATGCATGTTTGAAACCTAAAAGCAGGCTGATAGGGTGAGATTCTTTTGGGAGTGGACTTTGAAGCCAGGTTCCTTTCGCAGCTGCTATGCTCCTCTGTTATTTGGCAGAATGATTGGCAGAAATGATGCACCCCAGGTCCCAGTCAGTGGAATCTCTTTGTCACACCTTTTTTATATATATACTTTATTTTTTTATTTCTTCAAGTTACATCTCAGTCACAATCCCTTCCCTACCCCCCCTTCCTGTCCCACCCTTCCACCCTCTTCCCCCAACAGCTCCCCCTTTCAGGCCAACAAATGGTTCCTTCTCTTATAACAGTAAATACTATACAAAACAACAGAAATAAATACGCCACATTTATGAGAGTTAAATGGCCAAGCATAAATTCCCAATGTCCAGTTCATACATATTTGACCCCTGACTTTAACATTCTATCATCTAAATATCTCCATGAGTTTAAAGTTCTATATCTGACTCAGCTTTCATACTAACTTGCATCACTATTTTAAAAACATCTTCTTAGATCCAGAACACCCTCTTGATTACTAAACAACTCAAAATTTAACTATGAGACTCTAGCTATCTATTCTTCAACCACCTCAGAGACCTGAGAGGGATAAATATATCTGATTATGTAGGAAGTACAGGGCCTGCATCATCCAAAACTAAGAAATGACATATCAGTGGCTGCCTGGACAGTTCCTGTTTTCTCTCCATATGTTACAGCATCAATCTTCAGCCTATTGGTCCCGTTTCTCTGACAGACACTGATTGTAGAGCAGGGATTATGAAGGACTTACCTACCCTGTCTTGGCAGAGCTAGGCTGTCGACTTCCCTGCTACCAAGTTTTGTCCTTTTTGGACAGGAGTCTGTCTACAGTTGAAGCAAGGGTTTTTTCATGCCAAGAGATAGGCTTGACACTAATTCAACCATCTCACACTGGAGATTCTTCGATGCTCATCTTCTACTTGGAGTAGAATAGGGGGTGCTGTCAGGAGCTGATATGTCTCAATATAAAAAAAAATCTTAATTTAAGACAACATCTTTGAATGCCATATTCTGCAGATCTCTTGGGGTTTTTGAAGATGCCCTATCTATCTCTTGTATTTAGATAAGCAAATGTTGCTTGTCTCTTAACAACTTGATTTCTGAGTAGCTTAGAGAATATCTGTGATAGACTGTCATAGTAGCTAACAAAATGACATGCTTGCATGACTAGGAGTTTGTATTTCTTAACTATCCTAAACGGTTTAAGATGGTTGGTATCAAGAGGCCAGAGCTTCACATTTCATTTTTAAGTATCACTAGTCACAATACCTTTAAGAAGCGTTACCTTTAATTTTGTATCAATATACAAAGATCTATTCCAATGTTGCCAAATATATTCTTAATTGTGTATCAATATACAAAGATCAATGCCTATGTAGCCCAATACAATCTTAATATTATGTCAATATACAAGGGTCAATACCATTGTGGTCAACTATAATCTTAATTTTGTATCAATATACAAAGATCAATACCGACGTAGTCCAATACAATCTTAATTTTGCACAATATACAATGGTCAATACCACTTTAGCCAAATATAATACTAATTTTGTATCAATATACAAAGGTATAAGGGCATATTCAATAATCTGTCCCTTCTTCTTGGTCCTTCCCATACTATGTCTATGTCCCATTTTTCTCAAGTCTGTGCACTCCTACATAGGAGAGAAAGAAGGATACAGAAAAGAAAAAGAAGGAAGTCCCTGGGTCTAACCTCCAAAACCCATTTAACAGCTTGTAATCTCTTCCTCTAAATAACAGAGTTTTCTGTTATCCATCAAATAACCAAAAAGGGTGGGGGGAGAAACACCCTCCCCACCCTCTGGGCATGGGACGTCGCTTTCTTAAAATGACATCCTGCTGATTTGGGTCATAGTAAACCTGTTTGGGGCCCGAACCAGAATGGAAAAATGGTTTAAAATGTTAGTACAATCCTTTTATGTTCAGTCCTTTTGTGCTCAGCTGTTTAAATGTCCTAAGAAGTTTGTAGACAGAAGCTGATCTTCCAGGCTTTACTGAAGTTCTGGCTGGGGCTCTGTGTGGAGCTGAATGATCTTAGCGATTTTGAGTTGTTGTGGTTGTAGACTTTTGATGGAAACAGCTATTGAGGGAGTCTGCAAGGCTGAATCATCTGGGCCACTCGTCTTCTTTGGTGTCTGATGCTGTTTTCCATTGAGGTTTCCATTGTCCAGTTGTCCCTGGATTCCTTGAATGGATGCTTTAAATCTCCTGGAAAGATAAGAACAGAGCCCTGCCCTAATCCTAACTCTGGGACAATTACCCTTTTTTTTGTTGGGGGTGGGTCAGGTAATATTTCTCCTGAAGCAAATTTGGTTTTTTGACAATATATAAAGTATAATCTTTCAATCTGGATTTAAGAAGAAATTATTTTGTTATTTTGGAGCTAAACAAGCCTTAGTGTATAAATTTTGAGATCTCAAAGGACAATTTGTTTGTATTGAGTAGGCCTTTTGTAAGTAACTTTTAAACTTAAGTCCTTCCAAATCCTATGTGTCTGTCTCTGCATTCTAATTATTGGGATCAAAGACCTGTGGTTCCCATCTGAAGGAATTAAAGATGTGCTCCACCACTCCTAGATCGAAGTTTTTCTCTATTTAGAATTTGTTTTGTATCAGGCTGACCTTGAGCTCTGAGATCGGCCTGTTTCTGTCTCTAGTGTGTTGGGATTAAGGGTGTACTCTTCTTGAATGATGGGATTAAAGGGGTGAACCCTCACCAGCCTGTTCCATGTAACTCTAGAATTTATAAGACAACTAACTCTATAGTTCTCCTCCCATTAAAGGCATGGGCTAACACCACACATTTCATGTATGTTACCTTAGCTCTAAGTTTTTTCGACTCTTGGAGGTTTATAAAACCAGGTTGAATGGCTGTAACCTTTATTTTATTTACAGTGTTTTAAAATTGTTACCTGCTTTTTTTTTAAATTAATAGATTTGTTTGTTGCTTCAGGTTACATCTCTATCATATTGTCCTCTTCCCCCGCTTCCCAGCCCCACCCTCCCATCCTCTACCCCCTTATCCTTCCCTCTTGTTACTCTGGGGTGGAGTGTCCCTACATAACAGTCCCTCGCCACTGATCAGGAGTCATATGAGGGCCAAGAGTCTCTTCGGACACTGGGGCCTAAGAGGAAGTACCGCCACTGAAAGGTGTCTCCTTGCTACAAAAGGAAAACTAAAAAAAAGACCAACAAACACACAAACCCACAAAAACAAACAACAACAATAAAAAAGGAAAGGAAAAAGAAAAAAAAGTCTATGTCCATGTTCCTTTTGGTGTGTTGGTTGTAGTACAGATATCCTGTACTATATAGCTAAAATCCTACTATAAATGAATAGAGGCCATGTGCATCCTTCTGAGTCTGGGTTAGCTCACTCAGGATGAGCTTCTCTAGTTCCATCCATTTGGTTGCAAATTGCATAATTTCATTGTTTCTGATAGCTGAGTAATATTCCAATGTATAGATGTACCACAGTTGTTTAATCCATTCTTCAGTTGAGGGACATCTGGGTTGTTTCCACTTACTAGCTATTACAAATAAGGCTGCTATGAACATAGTTGAGGAGACTTCCCTATGACTCCATGAGGAGTCCTTTGGATGTATACCCAGAAGTGGTATGGCTGGGTCCTGAAGCCAAGCTATTCCAAGATTTCTAAGATATCGCCATACTGACCTCCATAGTGGTTGCACAAGCCTGCACTCCCACCAGCAATGGAGTAGGGTTCCCCTTTCTCCACACCTTCGCCAGCATGTGCTGTCATTTGAGCTCCTTACTTTAGCCATTCTGACAGGTGTGAGATGGAATCTCAGAGTCGTCTTGAGTTGCATTTCTCTGATGCTTAAGGATGTTGAGCATTTCTTCAGGTGTCTCTCGGCCATTACGGCCATTAGGGATTCCTCCTTTGTGAATTAGATACGTCTCCCATTTTTTGATTGGATTATTTGGTTTCTTGGCATTTAATTTCTTGAGTTCTTTGTAGATTTTGGATATTAGCCCTCTATCAGATGTGGAGTTAGTGAAGATTTTCTCCCAGTCTGTTGGTTGCCGTTTTGTTCGAATGACAGTGTCTTTTGCCTTACAGAAGCTTTTCAGTTTCATGAGGTCCCATTTATTAATTGTAGGTCTTAGGTCCTGAGCTGTTGGTGTTCTGTTCAGGAAGTTGTCACCTGTACCAATGAGTTCGAGGGTTTCTCCTACTTTTTCTTCTAGTAGATTTAGTGTGACTGGCATTATGTTAAGGTCTTTGATCCACTTGGATTTAAGTTTTGTACAAGGTGATAAGTATGGGTCTAATTTCATTCTTTTGCAAGTGGACATCCAGTTGCACCAGCACCATTTATTGAAGATGCTGTCCTTCTTCCATTGTGCCGTTTTGGCATCTTTGTCAAAAAATTAGGTGGCCATAGGTATGTGGGTCCATTTTTGGGTCTTCAATTCCATTCCATTGATCCACTGGTCTGTTTCTATACCAATACCATGCTGTTTTTACTATTATTGCTCTGTAGTACAGCTTGAAATCTGGGATGGTGATACCTCCAGATGCTTTTTTATTGTAAAGTATTGATTTAGCTATTCTGGGATTTTTTTGTTCCATATGAAATTGAGAATAGCTCTTCCCAGGTCTATAAAGAATTTTGTTGGTATTTTGATAGGAATTGCATTGAATCTATATATTGCTTTTGGTAGGATAGCCATTTTTATTATGTTGATCCTACCTATCCATGAGCATGGGAGATCTTTCCATCTTCTAAAGGCCTCTTTCATTTCTTTCTTCAGGGGCTTGAAGTTCTTGTTGTATAGGTCCTTTACTTGCTTGGTTAGAGTTACCCCCAGGTATTTTATATTGTTTGTGGCTATTGTGAAGGGGGTTGTTTCCCTTATTTCTTTCTCAGTACATTTGTTTGTTGTATATAGAAGGGTTTCTGATTTTTTTGAGTTAATTTTGTATCCAGATGCCTTGCTGAAGGTGTTATCAGCTGTAAGAGTTCTCTGGTGGAATTTTTGGGGTCGCTTATGTATACTATCATATCGTCTGCAAATAGGGATATTTTGACTTCTTCATTTCCAATTTGTATCCCATTGATCTCTTTTTGTTGTCTTATTGCTCTAGCAAGAACTTCAAGTACTATATTGAAGAGATATGGTGAAAGTGGGCATCCTTGTCTTGTCCCTGAGTTTAGAGGAAATGTTTCAAGTTTCTCTCCATTTAACTTGATGCTAGCAACCGGCTTGCTGTATATTGCCTTTATTATTTCTAAGTACGGTCCTTGTATGCCCGTTCTCTCCAGAACTTTTATCATGAAGGGGTGTTGGACTTTGTCAAATGCTTTTTCTGCATCTAGCAAGATTATCATGTGGTTTTTTTCTTTCATCTTGTTTTTATGGTGAATTACGTTGATAGACTTTCGTATGTTGAACCATCCCTGCATTCCTGGGATGAAGCCTACTTGATCATGATGTATGATACTTTTGATGTGTTCTTGAATTCGGTTTGCTAGTATTTTATTAAGTATTTTTGCATCTATGTTCATGAGGGAGATTGGTCTGAAGTTCTCTTTCTTTGTTGTGTCTTTGTGTGATTTCGGAATCAGGGTGACTGTGGCCTCATAGAATGAGTTTGGCAGTGTTCTTTCTGATTCTATGTGGTGGAAGAGTTTTAAGAGTATTGGTGTTCGCTCCTCTTTCAAGGTCCGGTAGAATTCCGTGCCTAAGCCATCTGGCCCTGGGCTTTTTTTGGTTGTGAGATTATTAATGACTGTTTCTATTTCCTTAGGGGTTATTGGGCTGTTTAAGCTGTTAATCTGATTTTGATTCAGTTTTGGTAGGTGGACTCTATCGAGGAAATTGTCCATTTTGCTTAGGTTTTCAAATTTGGTGGAATATAGATTTTTAAAGTAGAATCCAAATATTTTCTGGATCTCCTCAATGTCTGTTGTTATTTCTCCCTTTTCATTTCTGATTTTGTTGATTTGTGTTCTTTCCCTTTGCCTTTTAGTTAATTTGGCTAGGAGTCTGTCTATTTTGTTGATTTTATCAAAGAACCAACTCTTGGTTTCATTGATTCTTTGTATAGTTCTTTTTGATTCTAAGTTGTTGATTTCAGCCCTAAGTTTGATGATTTCCTGCCTTCTGCTCCTCTTGGGAGTGTTTGCTTCTTTTTTTTTTTCCAATTCACCAAGTTTAGCTGTTAATTTGCTAATATGAGCTATCACAACTTTCTTTTTGAAGGCACTTAGTGCTATGAACTTTCCTCGTAGCACAGCTTTCATTGTATCCCATAGGTTTGGGTATGTTGTGCCTTCATTGTCTTTGTATTTTAAGAAGTCTTTGATTTCCTTCTTTGTTTCTTCCCTGACCCAGTAGTCATCCAGTAAGGAGTTGTTCAATTTCCATGTGTGTGTAAGTTTTCTGCTGATTCTTTTGCTGTTGAAGACCAGCTGTATTCCATGGTGGTCTGATAAGATACAAGGTGTTATTTCAATCTTCTTGTATCTGTTGAGACTATCTTTGTGTCCGACTATGTGGTCGATTTTGGAG
Source organism: Lophiomys imhausi (assembly GCA_907164525.1). Classification (NCBI taxonomy): domain Eukaryota; kingdom Metazoa; phylum Chordata; class Mammalia; order Rodentia; family Muridae; genus Lophiomys; species Lophiomys imhausi. Next base: position 4,385,435 of record CAJQZJ010032856.1, read on the forward strand.
AAGGTTCCATGAGGTGCTGAGAAGGTGTATTCCTTTGTGTTTGGGTGAAACATTCTGTAGATATCTGTTAGGTCCATTTGGTTCATGATCTCTGTTAGACTCAATATTTCTCTGTTTGGCCTCAGTCTTGATGTCCATTGTTGTGAGTTGGGTGTTGAAGTCTCCCACTACTAATGTGTTGTGATCGATGTGCGATTTAAGTTTTAGAAGCATTTCTTTTACAAATGTAGGTGCCTTTGTATTTGGGGCATAGATGTTCAATATTGAGATGTCCTCTTGATGAATATTCCCTTTAATGAGTATATAATGCCCTTCTCTGTCTTTTTTCATCAACTTCAGTTGGAAGTCTGTTTTGTTTGATATTAGGATGGCTACACCAGCTTGCTTACTGGGTCCATTTGCTTGGAAAACCTTTTCCCAGCCCTTTATTCTGAGGTAGTGTTTATCTTTGATAGTGAGATGTGTTTCTTGTATGCAGCAAAAAGACGGGTCTTGCTTGCAGATCCAATCTGTAAACCTGTGTCTTTTTATTGGGGAGTTGAGACCATTGATGTTGATGGACGTTAGTGACCTGAGGTTGTTATTTCCCATTAGTTTGGTATAGCTGATGGTCCTGTGCCTCTTTTGGTTTAGTTGCTGTGGGGTTTTCTATTCCCTCTGTTTTCTTGGGTGTAGTTTTCTTCTCTGGGTTGGAATTTTCCTTCTAGGACTTTCTGTAGGGCTGAGTTTGTGGGTAGATATTGTTTAAATTTGATTTTGTCATGGAATATCCAGTTTTCTCCATCTGTGTTAATAGAGAGTTTTGCTGGGTATAGTAGTCTGGCTGGGCACCTATGTTCTCTCAGGACTTGTAGGATATCTGTCCAGGCCCTTCTAGCTTTTAACGTTTCTGAGGAGAAGTCAGGTGTAATTCTGATGGGTCTGCCATTGTATGTGACTTGACCTTTTTCTCTTACAGCTTTTAATATTCTTTCTTTGTTCTGTACATTTGGTTTTTCAATTATTATGTGGCAAGAGGAGTTTCTTTTCTAAACTAATCTGTTTGGTGTTCTGTAAGCCTCTTGGGTTTTTATTGGCATCTCTTTTTTCAGGTTTGGAAAGTTTTCTTCTATGACTTTGGTGAAGATATTTCCTGGACCTTGGAGTCGGGAGTCTTCTCTTTCCTCTATGCCTATAATTCTTAGGTTCTGTCTTTTCATTGAGTCCTTGATTTCTTGGATGTTGTGGGTGAGAGATTTTTTTAGCCTTTTCATTTTCTTTGGATGTTGTACTGATTTCTTCCATCGAATCTTCCATGCCTGAGATCCTGTCTTCCATCTCTTGCACCCTATTTTTGATACTCACATCCGTAGTTCCTATTCTCTTCCCTTGATTCTCCACTTCCTCTTTTAACTCTGACTGTGTTTTCTTTATTGTTTCTATTTCTATTTTCATGTCTTGAATGGTATTGTTCGTTTTGTACATTTCCTTCTCCAGTTTGCTTGGTTTTGCCTGGAAATCTTTCATTGCTCTGTCCTTTTCCTGTTCAAGCTGAGTCACCTTGGCTTGGAGTTCTTTAATGGTGTTATTCGCTGTTTTGACTTGTAAAATTGTGGCTTCTTTGAATTCTTTCATAGATTTAAGTTCTTCTTGAAGGGACTCTATCACTTTCCATAATGTAGAATTGTCATCGTTTTCATGTGTTTCTGCTATTGTGAGGTCATCCGAATTTGATGAGCTAGGATAGTTCTCTGTTGTTTGAGTCATATTTCCTTGATTTCTGTTTTTTTCTTGGACCTTTGGCCATATGGATGTGTTTAGCTGTCTGTTCTCGTCATCTTCTGGGATTAGATCCACAGGGGATGCTTTGGTGTTGCAGTCGAATTGCCTGGCTATCTGTCGTTGCTTACAGGGGGATCTCAGGGTCACTGTGTTTCTAATAGCCTGAAGCACTGTGAGCTGGTGCAGCCTATTCCCAAGTAATGAGGAATGGCCCGGGATTGTTTCACTGCTCCCAAGTCAGACTTCTCTATGTTGCACACTGAGTGATCAGCCTGTAGTGGTTCTGATGGTATGGACCTGTTTGCCCAGGCACAGATTCTGTGGACTCTGGTTGTCCCCACGGAGACTGAGAGGGCCCGGCTCCAAGCCTAATATGTCTGGGGTTTTCCAGAATACAGCTATGGTCCCCTAGCTTCTGGCTTCCATGTTTTTGGAGCCCTCGGCCTCTGTGCATCTCCATTGCTAGCTCTGCCTCTGTGTGCCTCTGTGCGCTCCCAGCCCTGCCACTTCACTGTATGGGCTTCCTTCCCAGCTCCTCCGCCGTGGGTGTGGCGCCTCTGCCCCCCCCCCCCGTGCAGGCCCCCCCCCCGCTCCTTCCCTGCCAGTGCGGTACCTCTGTCCTGCCCCCCTGTGTGGTCTTCCACCTGGCTCCTTAGCTGCGGGTACGGTCTTCAGTCCTGCCCCCCTGTGTGGGCTTCTGCCAGGTTCCTTAGCTGCAAGCATGTGTCTCTGCCCTGCCCTCATTTGGTCTTCTGCCTGGCTCCTTAGAGGCTTGCGTGGCTGTGGACCTCCCACCATCTGCCCTGCTTCTGCCTTGCTAAGACTTCAACTAGCCCGCAAAGTTCCTAAATAGCTATAAGGTCTTCCTGAGGTGTAGGAGCCTAGTAGGCTGGTGAGTGATCCCTGTGTGGGATCTGATTCTGCCTGCTGTGTATTAGAGTTGACCTTACCAGATGCCTCTCCAAATGGGAGTTCCCGAGTCCCGGATTTAGCGGCTTCCGTGTCTGGGAGAGATGGGGGAGAGCCTTGCCCTGGGACTTTTAACAGTCCCTTGGGAGCTGTGTGTATTCCCGGAGGGTCTAGCCCCTCCAGTTTTTGCACAGTGTCCAATAACTCTGTGCTTTTTATGGCTCTTTTCCCCATGTTCAAAATGCGTCGGTGTGGGCCACCGCCATCTTGGATCCCCTTGTCACACCTTTTTAAGGATGGCGAACAAGAAGGTTTTTGTCCAACATCTGGATGGAGGAAGAGGAACATTTATTAAAAAGACATCTTGCATTCATATACTACCTCCATGGATTTTGGATTTACTTCAGTAAGTCTTTGTGTTCAGCACGAGCCCATCTTTGATTATTTTCTGGATGGTTCTGGGAACTGACCTGAACCAAACTAATCTCTTTCTAAGATAAATGATTGATGAAGTTGAACTTGTTAACATTTACTAGGGCAGAAGACATATGTAATTTCGCCTAAAAGCAGTAAAGGCAAATAGACGTTACACATTATGATAAAATTCTATTCTTCAGTGTGTTCTAAATTACTCATTTGAATTACATGTATTAATCATTATAGTCACACTAAGTACCATGTGGTTTCTGTGTGCTTGTCGCGTCCCCCTCGACCAGCAAGGACGACGCAACTCGCAAAAGCTCTTCGCAAGCAGTTTATTCAGGTCCCTTGAAAACAGTCTTCCGAATGCCCGGGCAGACCCAACCCACAGGCTAAATACTATATGAACAGCCAATCAAGTAAAGCCACGTGGTGCTATCTTAGAGGCCCATGTATGCGGAAGCAAGCCAGATCAGCGGTCTTAGCCAAATATGGACTTGTTTACCACCAAGAGCACTCACCATCAAGCTGGTGGATGGTGGAAACCGGTGCCATTTTTAGGGCACAGCACGTCGCAGCTCTCTACAGTTCCTCCTTTTTTATTTTTTCTAAAGTTGGTAGAAGTCCCCGGAAAGGCTTCGTAATCCCCATATCTGGGGATCTCACGGTAGGCCTGAGCCTGTAGGAGGACGGTGCTCAAACTCTTACCCGTCTCTGGGTCAGCCTCCCCACTCGGGGCTGCCCTGTCTTAGGTGGCCAAGACTTACCCGTCTACTCCGTTATTGACTTGCCAGACCCTAATACCCATGGAACGAATACCTCAGTGGGCAGGAACTATGCTCAGTGAAGATTTAAGGCTTCATGGCAGCGAGCCATGCCTGAGGGGACTGGCCCACCTCAATGGTGACAAGGGCCTGTGTAATCATGGCTGCATTACACTTCTGTGTGGCTCTCATCTTGTAGATGCACCATAGGCAAACCAGAGAGGCTAGTATCATCAGTATCGCCAAAGAGCCTACGCCCGCCCTCTCCTTAAGATGATCCATAGCTGTCTGTATCCAGGAAGTCAAACCAGTAGCCAGGCTCAGATCCACCCGAGTGGAGTTGATGTGGACGATTGTTGCTCTCAGCTCTCTCATCAAATTTTCAAATTCAGCCGACCAATCCTGTAAGAAGAACTCTGACAACTGTCTAGACAGATTAGCAGCCTTTGTAAAATTTCGATACTGCACGGAAGTAACACACAAACCTTGCATTTTCCACTCACACCCCAATTGTGCTAGTTGCCAAAGAGAATCAATCTGTTCTTGTGTTAAATCTATGCGTTGATTAACTATCATAAGGCCTCCTTTGAGATGAGAATTCATAGAGGTCTGGGTATCCAATGCCTGTGCTACAGTGGCTGAGATGTTATTCAGGGCATTGGCAGTCTGTATAGAACTAGACAAGGCAATAGCTGAGGCAGTAGCCCCCACAGCAGCAACAGTGATGGCAGTAACAATAGCTGCAGTGATGCCAAAATCTCTTTTAAGCCTGAATAGTATCATGGTATTAGGGGCCTCTACAGGAACTGGTACATATCGAGGCATTCTAGTCACTATAGCCACAGGAAAGGCTGTGGCATTCCAGCACAGGGCATAAAAACATATGCCCGGAGTGCATACTAACTTTTCTTTACCCCAGGATGCACTCCCATTACTTACAATCCACAGAAAAGGAGGCCAGAGACACACTGGTGAAGCTGAAAAGGTTTTATTGCGGTAAGAATGAAACAAAGAATTCCAAGTACCAGAGCCACTACTGCTAGAAAAATACAGTTTGGTAGCGGACCCTAGGGAAAAATTACCTCTTTAATAAATTCCTCCCCCAAGCATAAGTATAGGTCCCAAATCCATATAGCTACCATTTGCTCCACACAAAAGCCATAAATCAAAAGGATTGGTGGCAGTCGATTGAGGATACCTAGTAGATATATCAAGCATCTGATCTTTGATATGTATGTAAAGGACATTGTAATGACCCCACTTCCAGTAGCCAACCAGGCTGGTGCCATACCCATCCGCTATCTTTTTATCAGAGATGGGAAACTAGGATACCAACCCATATGCAATCAAACATGCCCTTTTTGAAGTCACTAGAAGCTGACCCCAAGTGCAGTGCTTAGCCTTGCATCCTGAGCGTGATGATAGCTTAGTCCTTTAGGACAGTCAACCAAGCTTGTGGCTGTCTAGCCTCCAAGGCAGCAAAGGCTTGCACCAGCATGGCATTACTTCTCCTCTGTGAAATCCTCATCTTACAGATACACCATAGGGCAATGAAACTGACTAGGAAGAGCATGCCTCCTAGGGCACCCATTCAGATGATTCATGTCTCGGAGGATCCATGTTGACACTCCTTCAGCAGCAGAGACATCAACCCGGGTGGAATTCACATGCACGATGGCAGTTCTCAGATTCTGCATCAGCTTATCAAACTCGCCAGACCAATTTCCTATAAGATACTGAGAGAGTTGCTTAGAATAATTTGCAGCTACAGTATAATTTTGATATGGCACAGAGGTCACACACAAACCAGTCATTTTCCACTCACAGCCAATCTGGGCCACTTGCCACAATACATCCAAGGCCGTGGCTACATTGGCTGACAAATTATTCAAGGTAGCGGCAGTCTGCACTGAGGCATCCAGGCTTCCAACCCCTTGTTCTTATAGGGGGTGATAGCTGCTTTACACTCCTTTGTACATTGCTCATACACAAGTTGTTTTATTAATGGCATAGCAGCATCCAGGTCACCAAAAATTTTCCCTGCCGCTTCCACCAATCATGCCACAAAGTCTGAAAAGGGCTCCATGGGGCCCTGTAGAATCTTAGTTAAGTTCCCACTCACCTCCCCTTTGTTAGGAAGGGATTTCCAAGCCTTGATAGATGTCTGGTTTATTTGTTCATAAACCTGATTGGGATATCCTGTCTGCTGGTTGGCAAATCTCCCCTGCCCAAGCAGCATATCTCTATCCCAGGCTGGATTTCCATTTCTCTGATTAATGGCTGCTTGCTCAGTGGCATACTCAATCAAGAAAGCTTTCCAGTCTAAGTATTGCCCTAGACTTAAGCAGGTGCGGGCCAGGCCACTCCAATCACTCAGAGTCATACAATGTCTGCTTAATGCTTCTACTTGAGTCAATGTAAAAGAAGCAGTAATACCATAGGTACGAACTGACTCTGCAAGGGATTTAACTACTTTAAAATCAAGCAGTTCCTCGTACCTGTTCCCTTGTGGGTCTTGGTATACTGGATAGGCAAACTGTAATTCTGTTCTTACTTGTGTCCACATCTCTGGGCAGAAAGATCTCCCTACTTTCAGGGACTGAACAGGCTGATCTATCTGAATGGCTTCTGGGTATGGAGGGGGAGTTGAAGGCGCCGCGGTAACGGCTTTACTTACACCGACCGCCGCCAATGTGGCTGAAGGCGCCGTGGCAACAGCTTCACTTACACTGACGGCCGCCAACGTGTCTTTCTCTTTTACCTTTTTCTTTTCCCTTTTTCTAATAGCAGTCCTCTCTAACTGTTCTATTAGAGGGTGTAGCTCCCCTTCAGAATCCGTGCCCTCTGAATCCTCAAAATCTCTAAAATCTCTAAGATCGGGATAGAGAGGGACCTTCTTTTTGCTTCCCTTTTCACTGTCTGCCTGCTCAGATCTTTCGCCTTTGTTGCTTCCCTTTTCACTGTCTGCCTGCTCAGATCTTTCCCCTTGCAGCAGTTCCAAGGCTGATTCTCCCTCCTTGATTGTGTTACAGCATCTCTGATCTTCTAAACAACTCCTCACCATCTTCCAAATCGGTCTTACTCCATGCTTCAGAGTACCTTGCTCCCAAGCAAAATCCAAGTCCCTGCCTAATTTGTCCCAGCAGGGTACCGTAAGATTCCCAGACACCACAAACCACTGAGCCACGGAGTCGCATTCATTCAAAAATCTCTCTAGGGTTGACTTCTTAAGTTTCAAATTCCTAGCTAAAAGTAGCTCTTGAAGAGCCAGAAAAATTGGATGTGACTGAGACAATCCCATGATTAAAAATTTACTTTCGGTTCGCAGTTTCCTGTGAAACTTTACCTTTTGTTTGCTATTTCCGCGAAACTTTACCTTTTGTTCGCTATTTCCGCGAAACTTTACCTTTTGTTCGCTATTTCTGCGAAACTTTACCTTTTGTTCGCTATTTCCGCAAAACTTTACCTTTTGTTCGCTATTTCCGCGAAACTTTATTGTCCCAATTTATCCCGGGAACTTACCAGTGCACTGCCCCTGACTGCAGGAGTTCTGAATCTTTTCTGGTTCCCCGTACGGGCCACCACTTGTCGCGTCCCCCTCGACCAGCAAGGACGACGCAACTCGCAAAAGCTCTTCTCAAGCAGCTTATTCAGGTCCCTTGAAAACAGTCTTCCGAATGCCCGGGCAGACCCAACCCACAGGCTAAATACTATATGAACAGCCAATCAAGTAAAGCCACGTGGTGCTATCTTAGAGGCCCACGTATGCGGAAGCAAGCCAGATCAGCGGTCTTAGCCAAATATGGACTTGTTTACCACCGAGAGCGCTCACCATCGGGCTGGTGGAAGGCAGAAACCGGCGGCATTTTTAGGGCGCGGCACGTCGCAGCTCTCTACATGTGCTTAGCAATTAAATTAACAAGAAAATGAGCTAACAATGTCCCTTTTAATATTTCCACTCTTCTAATGGGATTAGGTACTGATTTTATCTCATATTCCAGAGATGGGTCACAATTTCTTTCAAATGGCCTGACTTGAAGAACACTCTGGGAGTTGGCGTTTTCTTTTGCTTATACAAGTCTTTAAATAATTATCCATATTTTGAAAGATATATCATTGCTTTGTCTCTTTTTTCACATGTAATTTCTTATAACTAATCTAACTCATCTGGTTTATATACATTGTTAATAAATTCCAGTAGTATCACAAAATATTTACAGAAGGATGAAGTCCTTTGGTCCTATTGCCCTTTTACAAGGTTTTAACTACGAAAGTATTTAAAGACTTTCATTAAATAAAATAAAGATGGAATTATCCAGTCTAAACCAAAGTAAAGGCAAAAAAGGAAAGAAGCCTGCCATGAGATTTCTTTTAAAATCTGTCTTCCATCTACAAAGCTACCAGATGAAGACTGGAATTGTACTGGTTCCTCTTAGTACAGAATTCTTAGTAGCCAGCATAGTTCCTTACAGAGTGCTTCATTAGTATTATTTGCAGAATGTTTGACTCAAAGAAAAAAACAGAAGCAAAACTTATGAGAGCATCTAAAAAGATAAAAACTTTTAGTATACAGCACAATAATACTGCTTGAAAAATATTTTCAAAGAATAGTGATCTTTTTATTTTAAATATTCTGATTTCTCTTTGTGATTGAACATAGCAAGTTACTGGGTTAGAAATTGGAAAAGGTCATGACTTTAGACTTACCTCATGGGTGCACAGATAGATTGGAAGATTTGCAGATCAAACCACCATGAGGTAACTTCACTGTATTAGTTATTTTTGCTGCTGTGATAAAGTACCATGACCAAGGCTACTAATGGCATAAAGAGTTTATTTGGATGTATGGTTCCAGAGGCAGACTGCCATGGCAGGGGTGTCATGATGGCAGGTAGCTGTAGAAAGAAATTGAGAGATTGCATCTTGAACTTCAGATGTGAAGTGTTAGGGTAGTGTTAAGCATCTTTTTGATGCTCATTGTCTTCTTCCAAGTCAAATGGGAGATAATTCCTCAAAAAGAAATCTCCCATCAGGAGATATTCCTACTGGGCAAAAATGCCCCTGTTTCTCTCAACAGACTATGTAAAGTCCAAAGATGGACCAGAGCTTAAATGCAGGTAAGTCTATGTCCTGATTCTGCAGAGACAGAATGGGAAAAATCCTTATTTCCTGCTGCACAATTTAGTCTGTGAAAAATGCTTGGCCAGAAGGCTGAAGATGATGCTCCAACGATATCAAGTGATATTTGGGACTGTCTGGGCAACAATTATCATATTTCTTTTTGGAAGCTGCTCTCCTATGCTTCCTACTCACTCAAATAATAACTTTATCCCTTCTTATGTCTTTGATGGGGTTGAAGGCATAATAGTTATAAAATTTCAATTGAAATTGAGTTGTTTAGGATTTAAAAGGATGTTTTCAAGTCTAAATAAAATCTTTAGGTTTATAAATATAGGATATGATAGAAATTATTTTGGTTCAGAACTTTAGACACAGCAAGGTAGATAAGATGATTTTTTTTCTTCTTCAAGATTGCCTGATACCAATAGGCTAAACAAGTTAGTATGAATGTTGAGTTAGATATAGAACTTTAAACTCATGGAGATGGTTAGATAGTAGAATGTTAGAGTCAGGTGCCAAATACATATGGACTGGACATTGGGAGTGTACGCTAAGCCATATAACCCTCATAACTGTGGCCTAATTACCTCTGATGTTTTGTATTGTATTTATTATTATAAGAGAAAGAGCCATTTGTTGGACTGAAAGGGGAAACTGTAGGGGGAAATAAGATATACCTTAAACTTAAAAGAAAAAAAAAGGGAAGAGGATGGGGGGGTTGAGGGTGGGAGGGTGGGACTGGAGGGGGGAATAGGGAGGGGACTGTGATTGAGATGTAACTTGAAGAAATAAAAAATAAAGGAAAAAAATTTAAAGAGAAAAACACACAAAAAAACAAATAGGCTAAACATTATGTGTATAACTTTTATATATGGCTTTCTTGATTGTTTCATATTTGTTCTTATTGTTTTTACAATATGAGTTAAAAAATTTAGCCTTTTTTTTTTTAGACAAAAGGAGGGAATTGTTGGGGTAGTGTTAAGCATTCTAAATGTTAATTAATTGGTCCTGCTTGCTGTCTGTTACTTACATTGAATCTGATTGGTTAAATAAAATGCCGAGGCCTGAGATTGAGCAAAGACAGAGAAAGGTGGGACTTCCTGGGATTAGAGCAGGAAGCCTGCACTTTAGACAGAGGATTAATTCATTCCAGCCAGGAGCAGCAGGAAGGAGGCACACACCATAGGTTAGAAAAAAGAGCCTCATTCCACATGGCCAGGAACATCGGCATAGCGTGGAGAATGGCGGTCCAAGGGGACGTATGTATATGTCAGTCATATTTGGGTAATAGAACTAAGAGCTAGCTTAGATGGGCCAGGATTCCTTAACTCAGGCCTAGGCTTGGTAGAAATCCATACGGTCTCTGTGTGTATTTATTTATAATGGCAAATTAAAGATTAACAGCCCCTGAACCAATTAACAATAATATAAATAGTGGTTAAATAATTTAATTAGCCATATATTTCTTTTAATAGTGAAGTAGAGAAAGCACAGAAATGAGGACAGTCGATGAACTCTCAAAGCCCATACTTAGTGATGTGCTTCTTAATGGCTCGGTCTCCTAAAGGAGACCTTGTCGAAGTGTTGAGATTCATGAGCCTGTAGGAGACATTTCTCACCACAATTGCTCTCTTAGGTAATGTAAATACTTATAAGCAGTGAAAGGAGCCGAGATGGGTATTCAGCAACCTCCAACTTTTCTCTGAGAAGAAAAAAAAACGAAGATAGCACACAATAAACCATATACTGTGCAGGATGTTAAATATTGTTTATGGTCCTTTATCAGCAATACAAAATAATGATGCCAAATTAAAATCATATCCATTAGGAATTACTATGTATGAGTGGCATAAAGGAATGCTTGAAGTTGGATCCTCTTTAGATAGAAACTTTACATAACTATATCTATGGTGACCCAAATAGGGCCACCACTTTTCAATTCCTCTCACTCAGAAGCCTGTGGTTTTACATTTAATTTCTTAATTCTGACTAGTTAGATAATGCGAGGACATGGTCTTCTCCCTACTTGAGCATATGAAAGTATAGTATGCTGAAGCAACAGGCAGACTCCTGACTGGCATGGAAATAATGAACTTGATATAAAAGTGCAGCAGTTGCTTTGTGGATATGGCTAAGTGCTTGCTGAGAGAGAAGGAGTCCTCTGAAGTGGACACAAGCTTCATTCAGTCTCCTCTGAGTTCAGAAGAAATAGTTGGAATTTGAAGTTCACTAATAACATTTTACTGGAAATTTTCTCTGTTAAATAATCTATAATGGACAATTGCCCTCTTTTTTGGGGGGGGATGGGGGGGCTAGGTAGTACTTCTCCTGAAGCTAATTTGGCCTTCTGACAACATACAAAGCGTTATCTTTCAATCGGGGTTAAAGAAGAAATCATTCTGTCACCTTGGAGCTAAACCAGCTCTGGTGTATATATTTTAAGATCCCAAAGGACAATCTGCCTGCATCAAGAAGGCCTTTTGTAAGTAGCCTCCAAACCTAGGTCCCTCCAAATCCCATGTGTGTGTCTCTGAATTCTAATTATTGGGATCAGGGACCTGTGTTTCCCATCTGAAGGGATCAAAGATGTGTTCCACCACTCCTGGATCGAAGTCTTTCTCTATTTAGAGTTTGCCCTGCATCAGGCTGACCCTGAGTTCCGGGATCTGCCCGTTTCTGTCTCCAGTGTGCTGGGAGCTGGGACCAAGGGTGTACTCTTCTTGAATGGTGGGACCAAGAGTATGCACCCTCACCACCCCGCTCCGTATGACTCCAGAATACATAAGACCACCAACTCTACGGTGCTTCCCCCCCTCCCCGTCTCCGCTGAAGTCAAAGGCATGGGCCAATACCACAATTCTCTTGTATTTTACCTTAGCTCCACGTCTTCTCTACACCTGGAGGTCCTAGGGTTGGGATTGGGGCAGGGCTCTGTTCTTATCATTCCAGGAGAATCGAAGCGTCCATTAGGGGAGCCCGGGGATTGCTGGACAGCAGAATCCTCAGCAGAGAGCAGAATCAGGCACCAAGGAGGATGAGTGACCCAGTTGATTCTGCCTGGCAGACTTCCTCAATAGCTGTCTCCATCGGGGGCCTGCAACCACCACAGCAATCCAATGTCACTGGGACCGCTCAGCTCTACACAATGCCCCAGCAGGAACCTCAGTGAAACCTGCAAGATCAGCTTCTGCCTACAAACCCCTTAGGTCATCTAAACAGCTGAGAACAGAAGGACTGAACATAAAAGGAGTGTACTAACATTTTTAACCATTTTTCCCATTTGGGTTCGGGCCCCAAACAGGTCTACTACGGCCCAAATCAGCAGGAAGTCACTTTAAGAGAGCGACATCCCATGCCCAGAGGGTGGGGAGGGTGCTTCTCTGCCCTTCTTTTTGGTTATTTGAAGGATAACTGAAAACTCTGTTATGTAGGGGAAGAGACTACAAGCTGATAAATGGTCGTGTCTTAATGGGTTTTGGAGGTTAGCCCCAGGGAATTCCTACTTTTCCTTTTCTGTATCCTTCTTCCTCTCCTATGTAGGAGTGCATGGGCTTGAGAAAAATGAGATATAGACATAGTACAGGAAGGTCCAAGAAGAAGGGACAGATTATTGAATATGCCCTTATACCTTTGTATATTGATACAAAATTAGTAGTTTATTTGGCTAAAGTGGTATTGACCATTGTTTTATTGTGCAAAAATAAGATTGTATTGGATTACATTGGTATTGATCTTTGTATATTGATACAAAATTAAGATTATAGTTGGCCACAATGGTATTGACTCTTGCATATGGACGTAATAGTAAGATTATATTGGGCTACATAGGCATTGATCTTGGTATATTGATACATAATTAAGAGTATATTTAACTACAATTGAATAGATCTTTGTATATTGATACAAATTTAAAGGTAACGCTTCCTAATGGTATCATACCTAGAGATACTTAAAAATAAAATGTGAAGCTCTGACCTCTTGATACCAACCATCTAAAACGGTCTAGGATAGTTAAGTAAAACAAACTCCTAGTCATGCAAACATGTCACTTTGTTAGCTACTATGACAGTCTATCACAGATATTCTCTAAACTACCCAGTAATCAAGTTGCTAAGAGACAAGCACCATTTGCTTATCTAAATACTAGAGATGGATAGGGAATCTTCAAAAACCCCTAGAGATCTGCAGAATATGGCATTCAAAGATGTTATCTTAAATCAAGATTTTTTTTTGATATCGAGACATATCAGCGCCTGACAGCACCCCCTATTCTACTCCAAGTAGAAGATAAGCATCGAAGAACCTCCACTGTAAGATGGTTGAATTAGTGGCAAGCCTTTCTCTTGGCATGAAAAAACCCCTTGCACCAACTGCAGACAGACTGCTGTCCAAAAAGGACAAAACTTGGTAGCAGGGAAGTCGACAGCCTAACTCTGCCAAGACAGGGTATGTAAGTCCTTCATAATCCCTGCTCTACAACAAATGTCTGTCAGACAAACAGGACCCAAAGGCTGAAGATTGATGCTGGAATGTATGGAGAGAAAATGGGAACTGTCCAGGTAGTCATTGGTATGTTCTTTCTTACTTTTGGAAGCTGCAGGCCCTGCACTTCCTATATAAGCAAATATATTTATCCCTCTCAGGTCTCTGAGGTGGTTGAAGAATAGACAGCTAGAGTCTCATAGTTAAATTTTGAACTGTTTAGGAATCAAGAGGGTGTTATAGATCTAAGAAGATACTCTTAAAAGTGTGTTGCAAGATAATATGAATGTTGAGTCACATATAGACCTTTAAACTCATGGAGTTGGTTAGATAGTAGAATGTTAAAGTCAGGGGCCAAATATGTATAAACTGGACATTGGGAAGGTATACTGGGCCAATTTACTCTCATAAATGTGGCATAATTATATCTATTGTTTTGTATAATACTTACTGTTATAAGAGAAGGAACCATCTGTTGGACTGAAAGGGGAAACTTCTGGGGGGAAGAGGGTGGAAGGGCGGGTTAGGAAGGGGGAATAGGGAGGGGTTTGTTACTGAGATGTAACTTGAAGAAAAAAAATAAAGTATTTAAATAACAAAAAAATAATCTATAATGTTAATAAGTAGTTATTGAAAATCAATAACTAGACCAGTTCATTTGGGTTTATGAGTTAGAGAATTTACAGAATAGGAAGGAAAGAATCCAAGAGGGACCGAGAAAGGACCATTGGAATGGAAAAACATGGGTCAAGAAGTCAAACGTATCAAGACCGAAGTTCTACCACTTCCTTGCTGAATAGCCTCCAGCAAACTGCTTAATGGAAGCAACTCAAATGTCCCTTCTACATCTGTCAATGGTGATAAAAATCCTACTGCAAGTAGATATGGGAGATAAAGGAAATATGTTATGCCTGCTGATTGGCACGCAGAATAGAAGCCTACTTATGCAGAAAGGAATGTGGATTAGTAAGAAAGCAAGTCAATGTGCAGTGGCTGAACTAAATCTCTGCATCTGTCCCTCAGTAGACATCGTTGTAAAGTCAGTCACTTTGGAAAACTTATTTGCAATTAATTTTCAACTTTTTAAAAAAACACAATTATTTTATACTTACAAAATCTGTGACAATTATTAAAGGTTATATAACCTGGCAACTGTAGTGTTGAGAGTTTTGGAGGAAAGAATTTTTGACTATAGATATTCATCTTCATCCAGATGGGTTTCTTAATGATCATTAAGAAATTCTATATATTGTCTTGGTTTCTGTACATTTATCAGTGTTTAACTGATATCAACAAGAAGGCTAGATTTTATAGGAGTATGGTTATGTCTACACACACACACACACACACCACTGACTGCTTAATATCACTTAAATTATTAGGTGTTATAGAGATATATAAGTGATTTCTATAATATCGACAGCTTTATATAAAATTTATATATTATGTTCTAATCATTTATTTACTTATAGTGTTTTTGAAGACAAGCCATACTTTTGTTTGTATTTTATGTTATAATATGCTGCTTATATAAATGGATTTATCATAGATATCTTATAGTTTACTATATTGAAATTTGGTGATTACATCATTAGATATTGGAATATTTGGCTTGAGAATATCCTGTTTGAAACTGGATGCTTGGTAACACATTTTAATAAAGTAATAGTAAAATTTATAACATAAAGTAACAGTATCTCTAAATTCTACAGCTGGGCAGCATTTAGACTATTGTAAAAGGAAACATAGCATCTGGTTATTTCAACTATAACATAAGACAGTGGAAATATGGTAAGGAACCAAACAAGACGGCGTGTTCTCCTTATATGGGGAATAACAACAAAGGAATGAGGAGGAGATGGTAGGAACATTGAACAATGCTGTGACTCATAACTCTCTGGCTAGTCACGCAGCCCAGTGATTAGATGACAACACTTTGAACCACAAGGTGCTCATACTTCCATGGTGAGAGAGCCAATGTGCGAAGACAGGACTTGAAAAGACTAGCACACAGGTACCAAAGGTAAGAGTTTCATCCAATGCAGGTGGTTATGTTTCATGCAACAGCTGATACCACCCTAAGGAAAGCCCCATCCTTGCATCTGACAACTGCAGCATATACACAAGACACAAAGAATGTGCATCTTCATTTCTGGAGAAAATATTGTTCTGTTGGTATCCAAGTGGCTGAGCAACGCACTGGATCAGCTCCCACTGACTCGTCTTCTGTGTTCTCTTGTCTGAACCATAAATGCAGTCCACACATTGACCATATTGCCTGGTATGTTGCTCAACTCAGTTTGTTTTCTAATGCTGAAAATGGAAATTGGATCCACTGTGTTTTTCAGATCTTAAGATACACTGAGGACTCCAGTGTTGATGGTGAGTATAAGAATGACTAGCAACTGGGAATGATTTTATAGGAAAACAGCAGCTATGGGCCAAAACCAACATGTTGGGAGAGTTAAATGAGATAATGTCTGTGAAAATCCTTGTAAATTGCAATACACTACTGATTGTTATGATGATACTGTTGGCAAAATGTAACAGATACGGATGTAAATTTCTTGCATCCATGCTACAATAAACCTATTGTCTGAGTTCAGGTTTATGGAGATCTGGCTAGAGGACATTTTAGTAAAAACCAAAGGTCTGACTTGGCATCTGGAAAAACTTATGTAATCTGAAATTACAGATATACAGGTAACTTCTGGGCCATAGCCTTTGTTTCTAGGACCTGCATTTGAAGAGCCCACAGACAAATAGTCCCACTTAGAGAGGAGAGGAGTAAAGGTATTGAGATGTTGACTGAACTGCCAATATCAGGAGTGACAGAAAGGGATGAAAATGGACTCAACATACCAGGGAACAGAACAAAATGAAGGCAGAAGTTACATACTAATCAATTTCAGGACAGCACAAATCATGAAAATCCTTTGAAAATATGTTATAGTCTATCAGTTATAATCTGAATAAGGAAAAAGGAACTTTAATCCTGTAAAACAAACCCAAACACAGTAGTGCATGCTTCTAATCTTAGCTCCTCAGGAGACTGAAGCAGATCACAAACCCAAGATGGACTGGGAAATGCAGCAAGACCTTGCCTGATTATAAAAACTTTTTAAAGGGCTAGGGACATAACTCAATGGTGGAATACCTGCCTAGCATGCACTAACCCTAGTTCAATCCCCATACCATGAAAATCAATCTACAATATAAATATAAAACACAAGTTAATTATAGTATATTGGGAATATGTACACATATATAATTATCTATGAATATATATACATGCCATAATAGTATAAAACCTATAACTACTAGATATCAGGAATAGATTAGATTTAAGAGCAAAGACTATTATTATGAATAACAATTACTTCACAAGATGAGAACAATTCATCAAGAGGATACAAGCACACTAACTATGTATAGTCCTAATAACAGAATCCCAAAAATAAATGAAGCAAAAAGAAATAATTGTATAAGTCCACAATTGGAGTTACAGTTGGAGATGGTAATATTCATCTTTTGATAATTGACAGAACAACAGGTCAAGTGGTAAATATCTAGAAACCCTGAACAGCACTGACAATCAACTTGATTTAGCTGATGTTGTAGATCTGAAATCCAGAGTAGGATAGAGGACATACTCAGTGCACATGGAACATTTACCACAGAAGCAATGAATATAGAGGTTTCCAGTTATAAAGTCTGATGTCTGACTATAACAGAATTCAGTTAGAAATCAATAAACAAATACTTCCATATAATCCCCAGGTATGCAGACACTAAAAAAAAAGCTTCTAAAAAGTTTTTAAAAGATTAAATTAAAAAACTACTTTTACTTGAATAAAAAATATAAGTAGAATTTATCAATATTGCTGGACATTGTTAGACCAGTACATACAGGTAAATTTTATAGAGATAAACATCTATATTAGAAAGAAGGAGGCCTCAAATCAATGATTCCAGTTTTTACCTTAAGACACTGGAAAAAGAAAAGTGAATTGAACCTAAAGCAATTATTAAAAAATAAATAGAGCCTTGGGAATAAATCAGTGAAGTAGAAAATGCTGGATCTTTATGAATATTAATGATTTGTATAAATCCCTTGCCAGGAATAACTACAAATGAAGAGAAAATACAGACTTCCAATGTGAGATATAAGAAAGACAGACTCATTGAGTATCTAGAGCATGGGGCTGGAGAGATGGCTCAGAGGTAAAGAGTGTTTGCTGTCTTTCCAAAATAACTCTGATTTGATTCCCAGCACCCACCATAAAAGTGCCTATAGCTCCAGTACCAAGAGATCTGATTCTTTCTTCTCACCACCCTAGGCTCCTGCAGTCACATGGTGCCCATATAAACACAGGCACACACATATACCCATAAATGTAAAACTAAAAGAATTCTGCAGAAATATAATAGGAAAGAATTAAAAATAACTTTATATTAGTGGATTCAAATTTTTAGCTGAAATGGACATTTACTTTCTCAACCTGATAAAGAGAATGCAACAATAAAAGACATGACACCTAACATAATCTGTGGAAGAAGCTGGAATACTTCCCAAGATGATCAGGAAAAAATACAAGATGATTGTCATCAACTGAAATTAAAATAAATCTTCTCCATCTTTCTAGAAGGCAAACCAAAGAAATAAAAGATTTCCACCCTGAAAAACAAAAAAAAAGACTCTCTCTAGTTTTATATTGTGATCACTTTCATAAAAAATTCCAACACAATCTTTAAGATGGAATTATAACTGGGAAGTGAAGTTTTAAGACTGCTAAAGAACACAGTATTGATATAAAACTAATTATTTCTTTGTGCTAGTAATCACTTACTAGATATTTACATTGACACACAAAACTATTTCTAACAGAATCAAGTGCACCAATAGAGAGAAGCTGATCAGTAGGACCTACAACTACATGGAGCACCATGAGCAATTTCCAAAGGCCCCAGTCAAGAGATTTCTTGTACTTATATGTTAAAGGACTCAAATGTCTATTCCCAAGTATCAGTAAATTCAATGAAATCCTAGTGGCTATCTATGTAGAAATTAATAGGCTTATTTGCAATATTTATATAAAAGTAAAGAAAATATACAATTGTTAACCAACTTTGAAGGACAGAGTTGAAAGGCTAAACTTTTCAATTTTGCAGCATTTTTTTGAAGAAAGAAAAATGTAGCTTTTCTTGTATCAAGATGATCAAATGGATGAATAGAATAGCAAAAGAATGTGGAGATTCGCATACTCCTATACATGGAAAATGATTGACTATGACATGAAGGCAATTCAGTAGAGAAAGATTAGTCTGTTCTATGATTGATGCTTAAGAAATTGTATGTCCATATGCAACTAAATGAACTTACATGGACACTTCTTGCCATATAAACAGTTAACTCAAAGTAGATCATAGACCTGATTATGCTACTAAAAATGATGATGCATAAAAATGGAAATCTTAGAAATGACACTGAAAACAAATTCCATAAAAATAAAACATTTCTAAATGGAGTTTCATAAAAATGAAAAAAAAAAGGTACTTTGAAAGATTCCAGTGGGAGAAGGAAATTCCAAACTATTTGTTTGGCAATAGTATGTCTAAGCCACATACCTGTTCAAGGGTTTATGTTTCCCAGATCCTCTGTGGAGACTGGTTAAGTATGGTTTCTATAATCTGCCTGCCTGGGTGCATCATTACTACCTCCCACTATATAATGTTTTACAACTTTCTTAGTGTCTAACTACTTCAATTTCCATACTTTGAAAACAGAGAAAATTTCAGTTAACCACTTCTAAGCAGTAGTGCAAAGACTGAATGAATTAAATTAATGTAGTGCTCATAGACTAAGCCAATGTGAAGGAATGCCCAGAAAGCTGTGTCAAGAAGAAGACAGATGCAAATAAAGAAAAGAGAGGAAGACAGACAGACAGACACACACACACAGGCTGCTGGGAGAGACTGAGACAGAAACAAAGAAAGAGACAGAGACGGATAGATGGGCAAGAAAACAGACCTTCAAATATTACCCTTACAATGTGGAAAGGATTTGAACTGTGCCACCTTCTGACTGTTGTTCTGATATTGAGCATTCATCTGCAGTTTCTTTTTTTTTTCTTTATTTTTTATTTCTTCAAGTTACATCTCAATCGCAGTCCCCTCCCTATTCCCCCCTCCAGTCCCACCCTCCCACCCTCAACCCCCATCCTCTTCCCTTTTTTTTTAAGTTTAAGGTATATCTTATTTCCCCCTACAATTTCCCCTTTTAGTCCAACAAATGGCTCTTTCTCTTATAATAATAAATACAATACAAAGCAACAGAGGTAATTAGGCCACAATTATGAGGGTTATATGGCTTAACGTACATTCCCAATGTCCAGTACGTATGTATTTGGCACCTGACTTTAATGTTCTACTATCTAACCATCTCCATGAGTTTAAAGTTCTATATCTAACTCAACATTCATACTAACTTGCAACACAACTTTAAAAGTATCTTCTTAGATCTATAACACTCTCTTGACTCCTAAACAACTCAAAATTTAATTATGAGACTCTAGATATCTGTTCTTCAACCACCTCAGAGACCTGAGAGGGATAAATATATCTGATTTTATAGGAAGTGCAGGGCCTGCAGCTTCCAAAACTGAGAAATGACATACCAGTGACTGCCTGGACAGTTCCCATTTTCTCTCCATACATTATAGCATCGATCCTCAGTCGTTTGGCCCCGTTTCTTTGACAGACATTGATTGTAGAGCATCACCTGCAGTTTCTTTTCTTGGAAAATATACATGAGAAAGACAATTATGGTTACATATAGGATATAGAAGTGAAATGTAGATCAAAAAGTATATTTTTCTTACAACTTAAAAGATGATAATTCATAGAAAAGAAAATGTTATTAAAATACTATTTTCTACTTTAGCATTACTTTTCTGGGTAACTGGGAAATCACATGATAAGTTCAGAATGTTCATTCTTCCCTGATACCCAAGCTACAGGGCAGTGAGTGTCCCCTGCAAGCTATAGAGGATGCTGGGCCAATTTCAAGGAAGCAATAGGTGGTACGAAGAAGAATGTACATGCAGGATCTCGTATATAGCTGCCTGAAATTGTGTGGCTGCCAAGAGTTTGGCACCAGGCAACCTGCTGGCTCAAAGTGAAGATTGCTTCATGCCTTTCGCTAGAACATTTTCTCTCAACCTATTCTATACAAACTACTCTTGTTTCTTATAGGCCTACTTGACAAAGCCTTACAAGGCATAATGCAAGAATTTTCAGAGACTGGAAATTTATAATCTGTGAATACCTTGTTCATCTTGGAAAACAGATATATAAAATCCCAAACAAACTCAAAGTAGCCTTGACTTCCTTTAGGACTATAAGACAGCGTGCTTTTATAAGTGTTTATAGCAGTCTAGACACAAGGATAGTGGGTTTTATGGCTCAGACATGCAAAGGAAGTACTGTCCTCCGTCTAGACAGAGGAGGAAGAACTCAGCACCCCTCCTGTTTCTGCTAGGCATTCTTTGATCAGCAGAAACTGTCCTGCAGATGACATCAGGATTGCTGTGGCTAAGGAGAAACCTCAAACTGACACCAGCAGTTCGAATGGCAAGCACACATTCCTTTAGCTTACGTGCCGCTGTGTATTCCTGTCATCATCTGTATCTGCCACACAACTGTTTCTCATTTGTTCATCAAGCTAACAAACATTTATGAAGTTCCCACTAAGTAGCAAGCACCACTGTAGGATTCCAAAGACAGTTCGTGGCTTATGAGCGATTGTTAAAGGGTGAGATTTCCCTTATTGAAGGGATTTAATATTGGGCCACGGGTCTTGTAATGGAGATTGATCCACGATTAATTTAAGTTTCGTGTTTTGTTGTTAGTGTTATTTCATCTCAGATCCTAAAAGAAATGCTAGTGGCTCTGGGAGATGGACAGGTGGGTAGAACTAAACTTACCCCATTCTGTCCATTCTGCATTTGAGAAATGCACACCATGCAGAAAATGGAAAAGGG
Organism: Lophiomys imhausi; assembly: GCA_907164525.1. Classification (NCBI taxonomy): domain Eukaryota; kingdom Metazoa; phylum Chordata; class Mammalia; order Rodentia; family Muridae; genus Lophiomys; species Lophiomys imhausi. Next base: position 4,406,934 of record CAJQZJ010032856.1, read on the forward strand.
AGCTAGGATATCAGAGAGCCTTCCCGCCTCCTTTGCATACAATGCTCAGAAGCCTGTCCAGCTTGGAAAGGCCTGCCTCTCCTTATTTGGGTATGGGGAGTGAAGTCAGCACAGTAGCGTCTCTGGTATGTCTAGTTGGCAGAGACATCAGTGAAGCCACCCCAGATCTCACACTGTACGACTGTTCCCATGAAGTGACTCAGTAGCCTCAGAATGCTTTGCTAACCATGAGGTCAGCTTCAGAGCCATCAGCAGCACTCAGCAAGGCAGCCAGCCTGTAGGAGACGCAGCATTCTTCAAAGATAAGAGTGAATCCTTCCAGTCATACATAATAAAGAAGAGCAGCTTTAAAAAGTATCGGACTGTTCCCATAAATTTATCAATGGAACCAGCTTAGTCAGATTACCCAAGGCCATATTGACTTTAAAGGCTTCAATAAAAGTATGTGTTTTTCCTGCTAGAATATAAATAGGTTTATGGGAAAATAGTAAACAGATTCTACAAAAAGAAGCCAAATGAGCCTATGTGAGAATTTTTTTCTCTCAGGTCACTTTTACCTGTTGGTTAGCAGTCAGTGTGTCTGTTAACCAGCTGTCTGTTAGCTGAATCAAGGAAGATTTTTGCAGATTAGGTCAGAACTCTTAGAATCCTTCTGATTCATCTTGAGTCATTTCAATTGATAATTTTCATTATTTTGAGTGGCTGAAATACAGAAAAGGATAATAGCATTTTCTGAACAAAATAAAGAAAAATTTAATAAGTTTCTTGAATTGCCAGCTTGGGGGTAAGGTAGGGACTAGTAAGCAGGAGAGACAGAAACTGCCAGAGGTTCCATTATTTGAAACTTGCCTCCGCCAATTCCTTCTTTCTGGTTGAAGTTGTTCCTGCTTATGAAACAGGACCACCAAGTAAGCACAGCAAAAGTGTTAACTGCATGTTCCACCAAAGAAGAAGCAATCACATATAAGTACATGTGTTTTGTCCGTAGCCAAAGATCCAGCATTTTGAACAACAACTGTTGTACAGTAAGCGTACAATAAATACTTGTGAATGAACTGGATAAATTTCCTTGTAGTTGTCACCTACTGGGGTTTATAGTGATTTACCTTGTGGAGCAGAAGCTACAGGCTTACATTTCACCTTCTTCGTGCCTCTCTGATATCTGAAGACCTTAGCAACCTCACATGGGCTTTGACAATTTAAATACCTAGTTTTTGGCCAAGCACATTTAAGAGCTTTAGAGAGGAGTTTGCCATGCAAATTAGTGAAGCTCCAACAGCAAACCCTCCTGGTGAAGCTTAGGTTGACTTTAGCAGGTAAATGCAGAGTGAGTCAAAACACATTCAAAATGGAAATCTATTTAAAATTCTGAATAAACAAAGTCTCTAAGACTCAAAACTGGGCAGAGGTAAAGATAGATAACACCTTTATTGACGTCTTAACTCATTTGCATGCAGGATGCAGATGACCCCTGGCTGCTTACCTCCTGATTATTTGAGGACAGTGGGAATCAGTCACTAAGGCTGGGATCTAAGTAAAGTAACTACTAGTCAAGGAATTGGTGTAAAATAACCCTGCGTTTATAGGTTATGTCTCAATTTCCCATGGCAACCAACCCTTGGGAAAACAATTATAAATGAATTTCTCAAGATTTCTATTAAAAATAATTTTTGAATCTCCCAGCTCAAGTTGGCATTTTATCTTCTTTATTTCAGGTACCAGCTCATTTGTTCCTCATATGAAATTGTCTTTGGAACAGGCAAGCTGTATTCATTAAGATTTTGTTCTTAGCTCACTGACAACAACCAAATCTTTTTTTTTTTTTTAACTCTAAAACAAAGAGTTAAATGTAAGAGGGATCCATGAGATCTATGGAAACTTGAGGAGAGTCTGGTGTATGTGTGCATGTGTGTATGTGTGTGTGTGTGTGTGTGTGCATGTGTGTGCACATGCGCGTTAGTTCTAATAAAAGATTTATTTCAATTGAAATACATGTGCGATCTTTTAATCCTTCACCTAATTAAAGTGTTTACTCATAGTACTTGGCAACCGTCGGTTTTATTTGATTCCCCTTTGCAACCTTTCTGTCTTAGGTTGTTCAGAAATATATCTTCAAGCACATTGCAAAGATAAAAGTTAGGCAAAGCAGCAAATGAAATATTTTTAAGTTTCATCAAAGTTATTTTTATGCTTCTTCTGATATAACATCCACTATCTGGATACAGCTTAAAAAGTTGAAAGAAAATAGCTGTACATAAGATCTAGCACTTGTCCTAAATAAAAAAATAGCAAGTTTCAATCACAGTTTTCCCGAAGATACTGTTTTCCCCCTAAAATCTTATGTTCAAATGATACTTTTATTAAAGGTTTGATAGAAATTTTCTTCCACCCTAATTCCTAGTATTTCAATATGTTTGGTTAACGTTGACCTTCAGTCATGGAGTGAAGGCAATAATATAGATATAATATATGGTTGCCTTAAAGAACAGGTATTTTCTCTGTCCTTTAAACAATGAAATGGAGTCCATGGTAGTTACAATGCTTTTTGGTTTTCCATACAGCAGCTTCCAAACTACTATTTCTTTTTTTTTTTTTAAAGATTTATTTATTTATTTTATGTATGGGTGCTTTATCTGTATGAACATCTGTAACCAGAAGAGGGCATCAGATCACGTTGTGGATGGTTGTGAGCCACCATGTGGTTGCTGGGAATTGAACTCAGGACCTTTGGAAGAACAGCCAGTGCTCTTAACCGCTGAGCCATCTCTCCAGCCCCCAAACTACTATTTCTAAAGGACCTTCCACAGGAAGCACTGTCACTCCTGTCAGGAGTTTTCAAGGCTCCAGAGTCTAAGTAGTTGGCACTCTTTGTCTTCCTACCCATGGAAATGACAAGTGTTATTTTCTCTAGCTGCCTCAGGCTTTCCCCAGGACATTTATTTCACTTAATGACAGAAATGTAGGAAAGAAAACTTGGTTCATATTGTGAAAATATCACCACTCGGAGTTTTCAAAACCTCGTTTGAGTGTTCTTGCAGCCGGGAAACCAAACACTAACCAGATTTTCAGTTGTGCATGAAGATACCTAATGTAGAGGATTTTTGTTTTCTGAATCTTTCCTGATGAGAGCTATGACAAGTAAGACTTCCGGAGTTGCTAATTCTGTTGCTGTTTTCTGTCAAGACACAGTACACGAGCCTGCCGCTTTGTGTTTCGGGAAATCCTGGTGAGTGGTTTCGAAGGCAACTCTATGGACGCAGTAGCATTGCGATGGCCTTCTAGTCAGTCACTCCTCATGGCACTATTCGGCCAGTTTCTTTTCCTTCCATTCTTTTCCTTCCTTCTTCCATTTACTTTTAGTTTAACTAAGTTCAGTTTAATCTACAATTATTTAAAAAGCTCAATCTTTTATTATTAATTAATTATTACTAAAATAATTAATTATTATTAAATTATTTAAAAGGTCTAGAGAGATGATAACTCAGTAGTTAAGGGTGCTTGCTGCTCTTGTAGAGGACACAGACTTGGGTCACAGCTCCTGTGTAGAGTAGCCCCTCACCAGCTCTAACTCCAGCTCCATGGGATCTTATGCCTTCTTCTAGCCTCTAAAGGCACAGCACATGTGTGTACATAATCACACACAGACACATGCACAAGAATAAAAATAAAATATTTTAAAATCTATTATTGTATGTAGGCATTACAATGATTTTAAACATTTTTAAAGTTTACTTATTTGTCCATTTTACATCCCGATCATAGTCCCCTCCCTCCCCTTCTCTAGGTCCCACTCTAAATATTAATGAAGCACAGATCCCCTGTTGGAATTGCACACCCTTTAAAGCAGTAGTTTGGTCAACATGGGTAAGTGAAATGGACTTTTAAGAAACTCTGAGGTGGATCATCATGTAGAAAGAGTGACTTGAAGACAGAAGTATGCATGCTCATTGGAAGGACCAGACAAGACTACTGATGAGAGCCCAAATATTACATATCTAAAGAGGTAGAAATTATTAAGCCACACTCTCAAATGGTGACAGTATATATTTTGATTTCTTACAAGACAGATGATGCCAAGGTACAACACCTGAAGTTGTCTTCTGGCTTGTGCAAGCATGCACACACTTGTGCACCCACACCAACATATGCACACACCCTCATCCACCTACATTTTTACTTTAAATTGCCAAATTACAAATACATAATATTTATTTTGGATGCATCTGAACAGTGTCAAAAGCATAACTTATTGTATTCAAGGGCCTCAGATCCTTAGATGTGCAAGGCAAAGATACCTCTAGGCCATGCCAAGGGTATCATTGTCCAGCAGCTGGTACCCTGTTTAGTATGTAGTGGGATTCAATAAACATTTGCTTTGTAACAGAAGTTTGTGATCCACGGATGTCAAGCATAAAGAATATGAAAGAACTCTGCTAGTGCAACATTTGAAAACTTCTAAGGGGAATTTCAACAATTTGAGGAGAGAAAATTTTGTGCCAAAATAGGGAAAAAATTGTTTCTAAAGATTGTGCATTCAGGGTGATGATAGAATTTCTATAAAGAAGTGTCTGGCTGTTTGGCCAATGGCACTCCTGTCCATCAGGAAGAGCTTAAATGTCAAAACTCATATATTTTTAACTTTTAGAAGATAAATTTGAGAAGATATTTCAAGAATAATCAGAAATTTCCCCATTAAAAGGTGGCAGTTTAAGGTTGAAATTCCATTAAAAAATAAGACCAAATAACCAAAGGGGTAGAAATTACAATATTGGCTCTAATTGTCAATATACCTGAAGAATGTCCATTCCTGTAGGAGTTAGATAAATTAGATTTAGGAAATATATAGGAGTTTCTGATACTGTCTCTTAATTTGGGGCCTGAAGAACATTATCAACATGAAGTCAACAAAAACAGGAAAGACTCAATAGACTGAAAAACAAGTTTGAAGTCAGGAAAAACAGAAAAGACTCAAGACTTGAAGAAACAAAGTATCTGGCCTGACATTGTTTTCAGCTGCTAAGTGGGCGGAGCCAAAATTAAGCTGAAACAGAGTTCCTCCTATTTGAGGACAGTGCATGGAGCCGAGAAGAGAAGAGGCCCCTGATGCTAGAGAGCTCCAAGAGTCCTGCTAAAAAAAGGGCTGGCCATTGATGGCCAGCTCTCTCCCTAAAGCAGAAAGAAGCCGGTGAACAAAAAAAGCCTGAGCAAGACACCAAAAGGCCCAGGACTGGACCCTGTGGCTCAACTTTTGCCTAGAGGGGTTTGATCTGTCCAAACAGTGGCCTAAAAGAAATGGTGCCTGGCTTTAAGGACTGAGGCAGAGCAGCTGAGTTCCTGATTCAAAAGAAGTAAGTTGGCCTACAGACAGCTGAGGTCTCCCACAGAGAAGAAAGCATGAAGCCTTATTTAAGGTGAGACTGCAATAACCAATGACCCTGACGAACCTGCATCTGAGAGATCCAGAAAAAGGACTGCTAAGTGTGTTAAAGAATCTACAACAAATACTATGTTCCTGACGACTGAGGACCTGCCCCAGAGACTGTATCATTCTAAAAAGTTATGAAAGTAGTTATGATTATCAATAGGTTTAGTGGATAGGTTAAAGGGGTTGTAGGAATTTATAGGATTAATAGTTAAGAAATTGTTGGTGTTTGTTATAGGTGAATTTAGTAGTAAATAAATAAATGTTAAATAATAATTTAAAAGTTCGGTTACATGAAGGTACATATTTGTAACTCTGATGGACTGGCAAGGTTGAAAGATGTTTTTCAATGTTTCATTAATAATCAATACACTAAAAACATTTAAATACTCCAACTATAGTACACCAACCAAGACTATGACCCCTATTAGGTCAAACATGCTTCAGGGCATGCCCCAAGAATATTTGGACAAAGCAAATTGGACTAACATGTTAAAAGGAGAGAGAAGAGGGACCAAGAAGGTGACTGGGTGGAGAGGTGGGTGTGGACCTGGGAAGAGCTAGCCAAATATGTTATATGAAATTTTCATAGAGTTAATAAAATGTTATTTAGTGAAGAAAGGGAAAATATTATTTAAGGGAAAAAAGACAGTAGTAAAGGTATGAATATGATAAAATACATGCCATACATGTGTTAAGTGCTATTATGAGACTCGTTGTCTTTTATAATTAATATACACTAACTAAAAATAAAAAAAATTTAAAGCTCCTTTTCTGGTTTCTTTGGAGTCATATGAGAAATCTAAAGGGGATGTGTGATCTATTTTTTGCCTCAAATTAAATATGGCTAATTTAAATTTAATTGACACAATATTTATAAATAACTTAAGACTCATTTGAGGTGGCAACACTTCCTCTCTGTGTTACATACTCTAAAGTGTTGAAAGCTTGCATTAAGGCCTCCAAATAGGACAGTCTTGCTGAGTCACTAATAAATGTCACACTTTCAACTCATAAGAAGATAAAAGATTTACAAAAATATTTAAAAGCTTGCCTTTCTAAGCCCACACTCTTGTTATGGAACCAGATCCCAACTTAAATAGTTCCAGAAAACTATTTCTGACATACAAGATCTTGGTCAATGACTTCGACTCACACAGTCATTGGCTCAGAAAGGGACTTCCCTTCTTACAGAAGAACAGTGAGGTTATTGACCTCCGTCCCATCTGTGTACATTCAGTTTCCCTTAGTCATTTACTTTGATTCTTCATCTCATGATAACTCAGGATTTCAGGCAGATTGTTAAACTTGGAAGGGTCTTAGAGATCATAAACCTCCTGGCCTTCTTCCTTCACCCAAAAAGTAGTACTGGACTGGGAGGAACAGCTTTGTATATAATTAGCTGCCTCTTTAAACTTAAATGTTTTAGTTTCTTTTCTCCAGTATTTTCTCAACAGCGTATCAAAATGAACCCCAGTAGATAACACAAAATTGCTTGTCACAGATTCATTCATTTAGTCATTGAATGATATTCAGCACCAGTTTATGCAAGGTTCTGTCTTAGTTACTATCTATCTAGCAGGAAACACTGTGGTGGTTTCTGCCTTCTGATGTCTTATACTGAGTTATGCAAACAACAAGAAAGGCAACAGTGATGAATTGATACTTGTATACAGTAGACGAATAGAAGCAAATAAGAAAAATCAGTAGAAGGGAGAGGGAAGATATTTCTAATCTGGATTGTTCATCAAGAAAAGTCTTCTGAGGAAGGCAATACCCAATCTGAAACTTGAATGAGCAGTTAAAAGTTCATGAAAATGAAGATGGGAAAAAAAGTGTCCTATGAAAATCCTCAAAACTCAGAAGGAACTAATACAAGACAGATATAATAAAAATAAAACCTGTTCCATCTAGCAAATCCCAGGTGGTCTAGGGCTAAATGGTGAAGCAGGAAACTAGAGACACAGTCAAAGGCCAGATTATATGAGCATTATTAAAAGCAGTCATAAGGAGTTTAGACTTTTGTCTAAGAGTTTTGGAACACAGTAAGGAATGCTAGCATCTGGGAAAGATTACCGTGGTTATGTTAAGTGCAGAAAATAGATTGGGAGAGATGGGATTTATAGCAAGGAAGTGAGGGAGAGACCACTCAGACATCTAGACAAGCAACAAGTGGTCCCAACTAAAATACATCTCAGAAGTATTTGAGCAGCTGAAACATAGGACTTTGTCTATACCAGGGCAAACAGGATTACACAAGGGTTTCCTTACTTCTACATCCTCCTTGCCCCACTTGCAAATCTGAGAGATCACAGACCAAGCTCCCAGCATATAGCTCCAAACCTCCAACACTGCTAAGAAGAAGCTTTGTGGATTTAGAGGGTGAAGGCTACTGAAAGCTTCCCCTCTCAATAGTGTTCAGATGTTTATTGAAAATCTAATATGTTTCAAGCATCAATCCATTCCCTGGATTGAAACAGAAAGACCACAGTACCCAATGCTTAAAGATTCCCATTTTGTAATGTGTGATAGTCATGTAAGCACATGAGTGTAGAGCAATGCTGAAAGTGTGCAAATTCATGAGAGTCCACCAAGGAAATTGCTAAAGAGTCCATGAGTGACTCCAACAAGAGTTTTCAGACCTCGTTAAGGAAAAATGAGCAGGACTAGGTCATTCAGTGGAGGACAGAGGAAAAATGGGGGCAAGGAATGTATGTAGGCAGTGATACAGTTTCTGAATGAGGGATACAGTCCATACCATAAAGGTGAAGCCAAGAGTGAGTTGACTAAACACTGTGTGATCAAAGTCAAGAGGCTTATGGGTATAGCCTGGTGAGTATGTTAAGAAACTTATATTTTATTTACTAAACAATGGAAGATTGAAAATAACAAAACAAAAGTCTAATATAAGCCACTTGTAGTTTAGATATTGACACAGTGTTTGCACAGAGGATAAGGTTTGAAGGAAGATAGCTGAAAGCAAAGGTGCAAGTCAAGAGACTCTTGAATTGTGTAAAAAGGGTCATGATAGAAGACCGCCTATGGGTGGTAATGAGAATGATCCAGAGCAAAAGAAGGGGTATGTAGTAGAAGAAAACATTGGAAGAATAGTCTAATAGGTAGGATTGCAGTTGGTAAAGGGACTGGGGAAAGTAAAAACAGCTTCTTACTGGACTGACTAGTGACATCTGAGAAGTGAAGTGAGGATTGCTGAAGATGATCACTTGGCACTCTGAATTATAGTTATATGTCCAGGTAATGCATAACTGAGGTTCAGCATGATATACATATGTGAGTCCATATCATCAAAAATAAAATGCCAATTTCCTTAGGAGCAACTGGACTTATCTACTTGCTTATTAAATAATAAGTTGATCTAATAAGTTTATAAAAATTATGTTTCTCAAAAGCATACCTAGTAGCTTTAGAATGTTTAAGAGTTTGTCAGAAAGAAGTATAAAAAGAGCACATCATAAAAATATTAACACAAAGGGATGAAATGAGAAGGTATCGACTAGTAAACAGGTGAAATCATATGACAGCTTTGAAGAGAAAACAGTATCACAGAAGTCAAGAGGGCAGTGACCAAGAAGAATAAATCCAGTAAAATATTGGCTAAAGTAACCTTTGATTCAACACTGAAAACTTTATAGATTATACTAGTGATCGAAGTAGCATCAAGGTAGGCATAAACAGAAATAGGTCACCTAAGACATCCTTAGTATGTGGTCGACACCCTAGAGCGTCCAGACAATGATCTCTTGTGCTCAAGATTGAGAAAGCAAGTGTGATTGAACTTGGTGATTATTGAATGATTTCTTCAGAAATACAGCGAGTTAAGTAAGGTGTTTCTTGCTACTCTCTAAAACCCAGTTGCTATATGATTGTTGGATGCATATTCTTCCAAGATTTAGGTTGCTTCCAATTAAACTCATCCTCTTCATGGTATCTATTTGAGCTAAAAGAGAAATGAGTTTGGATACTGAGTGGATCTGTTGATATTTGATTTCTGTACATTAGAAATACAGAAGTTGGAATACAGACAGTAACAAACACCCAGCTTGTTACTCCCAAGAAACAATTGTGATTGACTTTGTCCCCAGGAAGGCACTGTTAGGATGTTGTGGAATCTTTGGGAAATTAAGTCTAGTTAGACATGTTTGAGTGTCACATCTGAGCTATGAATGGATATGAATATCATTTTATGCCTTAGATGTTGTCCTGCGTATTATAAGACTTGAATGAGCCATTTTATTTTTTCCTTTGAATCTAGACAAAGAAAAGAAACTTTCCAAATAATGTTGCAAAGTGTAAATTGTTCTGTGATATTCAAAGGTAACTAGTAGGAGCCAATATAATAGAGTCCAGCTAACAGTAGCCTGCTTGGTGCTTTTAGGTAACCCATCTACCCTGTGATACCTTAGATTTCTCATGTATAAAATCTATTCTGATAACCTCCAATAGCCCTTCCAGCCATTATCGTATATGACTAGAGAATAGAATATGCATTATGTTTTGCTATAGACATTGATACACAAAGCAGTTTTCCACAGCATATGCTAAGGGTTCTAGGAAGGCATTCAGTGCACCCTCTACTTTGGAAAGTTCTGTGTGTATTCCAATTAGGAAAACAATACAAAAGGGGAAATTTTTATACTTTCCTGCAGGATGAGAAAAACTTATAAATCTGAGACAAAAGATTATCAGGCTCATAATAAGCCCCCAACTACAAATAAAAAACATCTAAAAAGAAACAATTAAACAAAATTTAAAAAGAAATAAGACTCCTTGGAAAAACTCTAAACTTGTATCAAAAGCTTAATCAGTGTGAGAATATGATTCTGTGGAGGCGTGATTATGAAGTATGTCCTTATGACAGTGTAGGAGTGAAAATAATGTTGCGAAGGTATGGTAGGAGGCATATCCTGTGACCATGTGGTAAGAGAGGACAACTTCCTGAGGCTGTAGTGAGACAGTCTACATGATCTTAAGAGGGTGGGTGAAGGAGCATGACTTGTAAAGAGGGGGTGAATTTACACTCTCACAAGTGAAGTTGTGGTAAAGAACTACTTAGAGTCTTCATGGTTTTACTTCCTTGGGCATCTTTGTTTATTCTGTTCACAGTCTTGCCTCCCTAAGACATTCATTTTAGTATACTCCTCTTACACATATATTTGATCCCTTCAAATTTTCTAGGTCTGTACAAGAGTCTCTGTTTCTCTTCTTAGTTCAAACAACATCTAAAATTGATGAGAATACTTGAAAGGATTTAAGGAAGGAGAGATAGCAGATTTAGAGTAAAGTAGACCAGGGAGGCAAAGTGGATATGGTCTGAAACAGATGGACCTGATGCTCACGTCAGCTGAGAACTTGGGCTAAACTCAATTCAGAAGTATCACATTTGAAAGTTAAGGAACTGAATAGCATCCAACCCCATCCCAGCTGAGAACTGCTGCCATGTCAGTGAACAGCACTTCCTTGGTATCCAAATCAAAACGAAGTCCTCCACTGGAGAGTTACAGTGCCTTTAGAAGAGAATTGATCAAAGGTACTGACATGCAAGCTATGAGAATGTACAGGCACGTGGGTCCATTTTTGGGCCTTCAATTCGATTCCATTGATCTATTGGTCAGTTTCTATACCAGTACCATGATATTTTTACTACTATTGCTCTGTAGTACAGCTTGAAATCTGGGATGGTGATACCTCCAGATGTTTTTTTTATTGTACAAGATTGATTTAGCTAGTCTGGGTTTTTTGTTGTTCCATATGTAATTGAGAATAGCTTTTTCCAGGTCTATAAAGAATTGTGTTGATATTTTGATAGGAATTGCATTGAATCTACATATTGCTTTTTGGTAGGATGGCCATTTTTATTATGTTGATGCTACCTATCCATGATCCTACCTTTCCATCTTCTAAAGGCCTCTTCAATCCTGTGGCCACCTAATTTTTGACAATGAAGCCAAAATTTCACAATGGAAAAAGGACAGCATCTTCAACAAATGGTGCTGGTCCAACTGGATGTCCACTTGTAAAAGAATGAAATTAGACCCGTACTTATCACCTTGTACAAAACTTAAGTCCAAGTGGATCAAAGACCTTAACATAAGCCCGGTCACACTAAATCTACTGGAAAAGAAAGTGGGAAAAACCCTCAAAATCAGTGGCACAGGTGACAACTTCCTGAACAGAACACCAACAGCTCAGGACCTAAGACCTACAATTAATAAATGGGACCTATGAAACTGAAAAGCTTCTGTAAGGCAAAAGACACTGTCATTCCCACAGATTGGGAAAAAAATCTTCACCAACCCCACATCTGACAGAGGGCTACTATCCCAAATTTACAAAGAACTCAAGAAATTAAATGCCAAGAAACCAAATAATCCAATTAAAAAATGGGGGAAAGAGCTAAACAGAGAATTCACAAAGGAGGAATTTCTGAAAGCCGAGAAACACTTGAAGAAATGCTCAACATCCTTAATCATCAGAGAAATGAAACTCAAGTCAACTCTAAGATTCCATCTCATACCTGTCAGAATGGCTAAGATCAAAAGCTCAAATGACAGCACATGTTGGCAAGGGTGTGGAGAAAGGGAACCCTCTTCCATTGCTGGTGGGAGTGCAGGCTTGTGCAACCACTATGGAGGTCAGTCTGGCGATATCTTAGAAAACTTGGAATAGCTTTTCCTCAGGACCCAGCCATACCACTTCTGGGTATACATCCAAATGACTCCACACCAAATCACAAGGAAGTTTCCTCATCTATGTTCATAGCAACCTTATTTGTAGTAGCTAGAAACTGGAAAAAACCCAGATGTCCCTCAACCGAAGAATGGATTAAAAAACTGTGGTACATCTACACAATGGAATACTACACAGCTATCAGAAACAAGGAAATCATGCAATTTGCAGCCAAATGGATGGAACTAGAGAAGCTCATCCTGAGTGAGCTAACCCAGACTCAGAAGGATGAACATGGCATCTATTCACTTATATTCGGATTTTAGCTATATAGTACAGGATATCTATACCACAACCAACGCACCAAAGGGAGCATGGACATAGACCTTTGTTTTGTGTGTGTGTGTGTGTGTGTGTGTGTGTGTGTGTGTGTGTGTGTGTGTGTGTGT
>CAJQZJ010032856.1:4452609-4463246 GCA_907164525.1 Lophiomys imhausi
AGAAAGAAAGAAAGAAAGAAAGAAAGAAAGAAAGAAAGAAAGAAAGAGAGAAAGAAAGAGAGAGAAAGGAAGCGAAGTAGAAACATCATAGCGCATTGCAGGGGCATTAGAGAGATGAACTAAGAAGAGCTGGAATATAAATACCGATATAAGAGCTGGAAACCGAGGCAAGGAAGCTGACCCTTTTGCTCTTGTAGCGTGAGTGTAGAGTACAGCCAGCAGGCAGGTGTTCGTGGAGGCGACTTTTCTGGCTCACCACTTCCTGGAAGTGATTCACATTCATATTTCAAAAAAGAAGCAGCTAACACAACATGAAGGAGCAAATAAAGAGAATGGCAAAGAGAAGCAGCCAGAAAGGCCCGGGTGGAACAGCTCTCAATAGAGGGAACCTAAAACAAGATGAGAGGCAAGTCCAGAAGACAAGAGTGGAACCTCTCCATATAACATACACCATCAGTGATGAAGATGTATGTATGTAAGACTGGCCCCGAGGCTGAGGAAGATGACTTCCCCGATGGCTACTTAGAGTGCATCATAAGAGGCGAGTTACTTAGAGTGCATCATAAGAGGCGAGTTTTCTGAACCCATTTTGGAAGAAGATTTACTTTTTAAATCCTTCGAAAACCTAGAGGAGGCCGAACAAGACCTTCCCAGCCATGTTCTTGAAGCGAGTTCCCTTCTTGAAGGTTCTTTGGAACACATGACAAAGGGGACAAAACAAGAGAAGGCAGAGGGCAAGCAAGCTACTCCATTTTAGATTGTTCTGATCTGTCACTATGGAGTTCAGGAACCCGGCCTAAAACAATGACCTGACATAAATTGTGTTTAATAGAGGTAATAAAACTATATAGTACAAATTTTTCATGACCCTGGAATGGGCAATGATTTCTTAATAGGATACAAAAAGCACAAACTGTAAAATAAAAAAGATAAATAGGAGTATATTAAAACTCAGAATACTGATAAAAAAGATATCCACAGAATGACAAAGCTCAGAATATTTCAGGAGCCTCCTACAGAATAAAGCATAACACTTCACAATACACATCAAAAAGTATATTTAAATGTTATGAACCTTTAATTGATATGCATTAGTTGAACATGGTACCATGTTTTGAGAGGACGTATTCCTCCAAGCCTCCGCTTTGTGCATATTCCTCACTGTACCACTCTGTCTCCCCTTTTCTCTTCCTCCTTCTCATTAGTCTCCTTTGCCCATGATATTTCACTTCTGCTTTCATGCCATATGTACATGCATAATTTCATGCATCTATTTAAAATATGGGATCCACAAGTGAGAAAGAATGTGACACTTGTCTTTCTGAAACGAACTTAATTGATTTGCCTCTGGTTGCATCCAGTTTCTTGAAAATAGCATGACTTAGTCCTTCTTTGTAGCTGAAAAACACATTGTGCATATGTATATATATGATGGTTTCTTTATCCATACTTTATTGACTGATACCTGGGCTTATTATAAAACTTAAAATAGTGAATGGTAGTGCAGTAGGCATTGATTTACAAGTGTCCCCTAGATATGCTGTACTTTGTATCAGTGTTAAAGAGTGCTCTGGATGCTCATATGGACAATGTGTTTTTGTGTGTTTGAGGAATAGCTGCAAAAGTAACTTTTATTTGCCTGATGTAAATGTTGTCTCAGAACCTTATTGCCTCCATCTGCTAACCTAGGCCTAGTCCTGGAAGCTTTTAACCTCCATATAATCCAACCAAGGCCTAGAATGTTTTCAGCCTCTGGGACTTAGGGCTGAATAAGCTCACCCTTTCTAGTTCCTTCTGAACTCTATCTGGCTGGCTCAACTCAGCTGTTCTGGCTCAAACTCCTCTCCAAGCTGACTGATTCAAGCTGGCTCTTCTCAGCTTCTGACTGAACTGCTGTGCCTGACCTTGTGCTAACTTTAGCAATCATTCTAGTCTTCTGGCTCCTTCTCATTCTCTGGGTCATTTGGTCTTCACCTGTATCTAGTTTGCTCCTCTCTTCAACCTATCTCTGCAAAACTGCCTCCTCCCTCTCTGCGCTGCTCTCTCAGGTAACTTTTCTTTCCCTCCTGTTCTCATAAGAGGTGGGTGTATCCTATCTGTCAAATCTTTTCTTTGATTCATCACTTTGTCTGCCCTCATCACTTTCAAACATGGGGCCTTCCTTCTATAAACTAACTTCACCTTCACTGTTGGGGATTACGGCAATGTACTAAGGGTGTGTCTGTATTACAACCAGGTCATCCAGATCTAGAAAGTCTTTGGATGTGATCAGAGCAGCCATGTTGCTGGATTAAAATTCTTCTACAAATATCCATACTGATTCCCAGAGTCCTTAGACTAGTTTACATATCCACTAGTATTGTACAACTCTTCTCTGTTTGTATACATAATAAGTAATAAGTAGCATTGCTGTTTTCTTTTTCTTAAGTTCAGTTTTACCCTTGATGTATTTTGCCTGCATGTATGTGTGTATGTATGTATGTATGCCATGTGCCTGGTGCCAACAAAAGTTGGAAAATTATGTCAGATTCCCTGGAACTGCCATTACTATGTAGGTTCAGGGAAGCAAATCCAGGTCCTCTGCAAGAGCATTTGTCAGCTGCCGACATGATTTCCTGAGTGACTGAAATCGTTTTCAGAACACTCTTACATTCCTTTCCCTATGTTTCACTATAGTAGTTTTAGAGTTCCTGCTCTTACATTTTAAGTTTGTTGATTAAAACTGGTATTCAAAACTAAAAGGAAAATATTAGAGAAAATGGGCAAAAAGAAATGAACATTTAATAAAAGAAGAATTGCCTAATAAACATCTGAAGTAATAATCCTCTTTATTAGT
Organism: Lophiomys imhausi; assembly: GCA_907164525.1. Taxonomy (NCBI): domain Eukaryota; kingdom Metazoa; phylum Chordata; class Mammalia; order Rodentia; family Muridae; genus Lophiomys; species Lophiomys imhausi. The sequence continues at coordinate 4,455,446 of CAJQZJ010032856.1, forward strand.
CTGAAATGTGTGGCACATCCCCTGCAGCTAGTGTGACGATGTAGGTGTTGGGTGACAGCACATGCTGGCAAGGGTGTGGAGAAAGGGAACTCTCCTCCATTGCTAGTGGGAGTGCAGACTTGTGCAACCACTATGGAGGTCAGTCTGGAGATATCTTAGAAAACTTGGAATAGCTCTGCCTCAAGACCCAGCCATACCACTTTTGGGTATACATCCAAATGATTCCTCACCAAATCACAAGGAAGTTTCCTCATCTATGTTCACAGCAGCCTTATTTGTAATAGCTAGAAACTGGAAACAACCCAGATGTTCCTCAACTGAAGAATGGATTAAAAAACTATGGTACATCTACACAATGGAATACTACTCAGCTATCAGAAACAATGAAATCATGCAATTTGCAGCCAAATGGATGGAACTAGAGAAGCTCATCCTGAGTGAGCTAACCCAGACTCAGAAGGATGCACATGGCATCTATTCACTTATAGTCCGATTTTAGCCATATAGTAGAGGATAACTATACTACAACCAACACACCAAAGGGAACATGGACAGAGACTTTCTGTTTGTTTGTTTGTTTTCTTTCCCTGTCATTGAGACACTTTTCCCTGGTGGTACTGCCTTGTAGGCCTCCAGTGTATGAGGAGGTTCTTGGCCCTCATATGACTGCTGAACTGGGGCGGGGAAATGTTATGTAGGGACACTTCACTCCAGAGGAGTGGGATGGAAGGGTTAGGGGGTAGAGGGTGGGAGGGCGGGACTAGGAAGGGTGGAAAGAGGACACTATGATGGAGATGTAACCTGAAGCAATAAATAAGTAAATTAAAAAAAAACATAGTAGCATATAAATCCACTAAAAAAATTTCTGATTAAAAAGAACAAAAAATATAGATGTAGGCAAATATGTGTGGCAGCCATGAATCACATGTATTATTGATAGATTCATAAATTGGTCTTTTGGAAAATCATTTGGTAATATCAGCTAAAGCTGTGCTATTAAATGGCCTGTGACCCTAGAAAGTCTAGGAATCTACCACATAAATCTACTCATAGATTTCCCAGCACATATGTACCAGGCAGAATGTTTGATAGTACTGTTCCTGAGAGCCCCAAGCTGTAAAACTAGCCAAATGCCAACCAATCATAGACTCAACTCTACAACAATCTGCAGTGATATGGAATACTTTCTCTACTCTCTATCTTGATAAAATAACACTAACCAAAGGAATGTGCACTATATGCTAATTACAAAAATGGGCAAAAATGCAGGTGGGATGTAGGAAGAGGGAGGGACTGAAGGGTTATGGAATTTGCATGGTGCTGATGACATTCTAATCCTTGTTGATCTGGGTACTAGTTGCAGTAGTGAAATCTCCCACAGCTGCTCAATATTAAACAGTTTATTTCCTATCCCTAGAAGTGCATCTCTCATCCATCAAAAATTACTCTTCAGAGTAAAATTTTCTAGTTAAAAAAAAGTCAAGTCAATTACTAGTATCTATGTAGAAAGTCTAGTGAATGACTTTTTAAAAACCTTTTGAATAGATATGGTTGCAATCCTTTGCTTTTGATGGAATTGGAAAAGAGCCAAATTGGTTTGTGTATTGAGAAGTCATAGAAACCAAACTCAGTATTAACTAACTATTAACATGAAAAGTGAGCTCATTGAAGTAGCAGTGTATGTGGAACTGTGATCAAATCTGTTATGTATACTAACCAAATTTGTCTTGAAAAGCCATCTCTCTAGCCCTAGACTTTTACTTTTGAAAATGGGCTATTTGAAAATAATTATTATTCTCACATATCTACTTGATATCATATATCACAGAGAAATATAATATGAAGAATTAAGCATAAACATATTATATAGAATTAACTTATGTGGGAGAAGCAAATAAAGATATAAGCTTAATAACTACTTTTTTATTAATGATGTATATCAAATTTTTATGGTACCTAGAGTCCACCGGAGTCTTCAGTAGAATTACATATATATTGTTATAAAGTTATGATCTTGGCAAATTTCAAAATATAGAAAATACATTTCTGCCAGGCATAGTGGCACACACCTTTAATCCCAGCACTCGGGAGGCAGATCTCTCTGAGATCAAGGCCAGCCTGTGTACAGAGTGAGTTCCAGGACAGCCAAGGGCTGATACACAGAGAAACCCTGTCTCGAAAACAACAACAACAACAACAACAAACAAACAAAAAAATGAAAGAAAATACTTTTCTAGCTTAAAAGTATAGGAACTAGCCAAGGAAGATGTCCTATCAAGTAAAAGTGCCAGCCACTAGGCTTAAGTTCCTGAGTTCTATACCCAAACTCCACAAGATGAAGGAGAGAACTGACTCCTGAAAGTTGTCCTCTGACCTCTACATATACACCATGGCATGCAAGTACCGACATACACACATACACGCTAAATAAATGTATAAAGAAAGGTTTAAAAATGAGAAAGAGTAACAGTTTTGCACAACATGTATTAGGATGTCCATTGTCATTGTCCTTGCTCAGTTCATATTTAGACAGTCATGCTGGTGAGACTTTGTGGACTGTTGTGGTTTGAATAGGAATATCCCCCTGTAGAAGTATATGTTTGAATATGAGCCCACAGGGAGTGGCACTATTAAGAGCTGTGGTTTGTTGGAGAAAGTGTGTCCCTGAGGGGGTGGGCTTTGAGACCTCATGCTCAAGCTCTGCCCAGGTAAGCTTCCAGTCTCCTTCTGATGCCTGGGGATCAAGATATAGACTTCTCAGCTTCTTCTCTAGCATCATGTCTTCCTGTATACCTCCATTTTCCTGCCATGAAGATAACGGGCTGAATCTCTAAAACTGTAAGCTAGTCCCAGTTAAGTGATTTCCTTTGGAAGAGTTGCCATGGTCATGGTGGTTGCCTTGGTCATTGTATATCTTCACAGCAATAGAACCCCTAACTAAGGCGTGGTTACACACACACACACACAGGACATGGTTATAATTCCCAACATTCCTAGGAAACACAATCTCGTAGCGAACTTCCTAATCCTTTGGTTCTTAAAGTCTTTATACCCCTCTTCCACAATGTTCCACAAGGCTTGGGTGAGGGGCTAGTTCTCTTGGAATGGTCATACAAAGAAACTTGAAGAACTGTGCTTAAGCACACATAACAAAAGTGATCCTTTTTTTTTTTCACTTTTCATGAGTTTTTGCTTTTATTTTAAATTTTTTAATTATTTATTTATTAAGGTTATATCTCCATCACAGTGTCCTCTTTCCACCCCTCTCAATCCCACCCTCTCCCTCCTATCCCTTCCATCCCACTCCTCAGGAATGGAGTGTCCCTACATAACAGTCCCCCACCTCATTTCAGCAGTCATATGAGGGCCAAGAGCCTCCTCATACACTGGGGGCCTGCAAGGCAGCACCCCTAGGGCAAAGTGTCTCATTGACAGGAAACAGAGCAATAGTAATAAAAAAAGCATGGTACTGGTATAGAAACAGACCAGTGGATCAATGGAATTGAACTGAAGACACAGAAATGAACCCACATACCTATGGTCACTTAATTTTTTTACAAAGAAGCCAAAACTATACAATGGAAAAAGGACAGCATCTTCAGCAAATGGTGCTGGTCCAACTGGATGTCCACGTGTAAAAGAATGAAATTAGACCCATACTTATCACCTTGTACAAAACTTAAGTCCAAGTGGATCAAAGACCTTAACATAAGGCCAGACACACTAAATCTACTAGAAGAAAAAGTGGGAGAAACCCTCAAACTCATCGGCACAGGTGACAAAGTGATCCATTTCTAAAAGGCCATTACCCCTGTTCACTAAAGAGGAGAATATTGGGGTCAAACACTTCTGCCAGATGTGTAGTAAGCAGAGATTTTTCTCCCATTCTGTAAGTTGAGTCAGTGTGTCAGGCCCCACAGCCATAGAGAATTTGAATGGGGGAATTTTCCACTTATAGACACAGATTCTTTCAAGTATCCACTACTATGAAAGAACTCTCAGGAGTCTCTCTATGCTCCTCCTATTGTACTATACTGCTGACCCTGTACTTGTACCTCTACAGATGGATCTGAAATTCTCAGTATATCAGCTGGGGGTCCAAAACTAAATAGAAAACGAGCAACCTCACACTTACATAGCATATCTTACTACTCACTACTGCAGGCTTTACTATGAAGATTCCTTAAGCTTGGTCTGTCATGCATTTTCAGTAAATATTTTTTAAAAGTTTAGAGTTCTGTGGTCTGGATCTTTATGTCACAACAAACCTCATATTGTGAGATACAATCAGCTTTAAGTGGTAGCCATACAAACGAAGGAAGCATCATCTAAGAACCAGAGACCAAGGCTTGATGAAGCAATGACTAAGAGCCCCTTGATCATAGACTGTTGTTTATAACCCAAGTAGTTTGTGCTCTTTGTTAAGAGACCTAACTTAGTGCAAGAGTTTAGAAAACGAATGAGACTATCTCAGAGAAAGAGCTGCTAGAGTGAACTTGCCTCTTCACCCCAGTTCTAGCCCAGTAAAGAAACTCTGAAAAGAATCATTAGAATGGAGTGGGGAAATATACCAGGAGAGAACACTCACAAATGCCTCTATGCATGAGTGCACACATATATGTATACACACACACACACACACACACACACACACACACAAACACACACACACCTTACTGCACAATCAAAGGCTTTATGGAATGCCACCAAGTGTAGAGACAAAGATAGAATGGGAGCCTGCTGGTGGTGCTTTGGTGGGAAGAGATTATGTAGGCAGTTTTGATGAGGCAAGTTGTGTCATGGTTAACTGTTTCTTTCAACAAATAGTTGGGCTATATTAAGCTTCAATGGTTCCACTGAAGAAGGCAGGCTCATAGGGAAGAAAGTGGCCATGTGTGTGGTACCCCATGGCGAAGCATAAAAGTATACCAAAATCAAAGTTGTTGATACTGTTGGTAATATAGTACGCTAAATAATGTCTCCTAATGACATCCACATTCTAATCCTCCAGGATCTGCCCTGTGGTATCTTAAGTGGTATATGCAGGTTTGCCACTGTAACTTAATTAAGGATCCTACATTAGGAAGGTTATTCTGTAGTGTACAAGTGGGCCCAATGTCATCATAAGGATGCTGATAAGAATAAAGAAAGCAGAAGGCTCAAAGTTAGAGAAGGAGACCTAAGGTCAAAAGTAGATATAAGAGTAAAGGCACTGATGAAGGAAGGCCATGATCCAAGAAAGGCAGGCAGCTCCTAACAGCTAGAAAAAGTGAATAATGGTCTATCCTCTCAAGGCTCCACAAGTAACACAGACCTGCCAGCACCTTGACTTCATCCCAATGAAACTCATTTTGAACTTCTAACATTTGTAATTGTGACAAAATAAATTTGTGTTGTGTAAGGTACAGTGACAATAGGAAACTAACATAAGGAATACATTTATTATGTTTGTTCCCCTCAAAAATTCAGAGCATAAAAAGACAACAGTGAGTAGAGGGAAGAGGCTTATGAACACTCAGGTACCAGCAACATAACCTGGGGCATTGTAGTAAGCTATGACCTTAGAGACTTGCTCTTATAACTAAAATGAATGATGAATGCTCTTATAACTAAAAACAATGATGAAGCATGAAACTGAAACCCTGCTAACAAATATATTTATTAATAACAATAAACTGTTATATTAGGCTAGTGGAGCAGCTGGTGGCAGCCTGGTAGGAGGCCTGTAGGCCTGACAGACCTGGCTCACCTTAGCTAGAGGCTTGACCTGCCTTGGTGATAAGACTTGAGACCAAAGATGGCCTTTTCCCCAATAATTGAGTACACCAAGATCTTTTAATGCTTCAATGCTTAGGCCTTAACTGGGGAGACTCTCAACTAGATAATCTAAAGTTAACCCAACCAACTATTCTCAATCTGCCATATGGCTTGCTATACCTTTAGAGCTCACACGGAGACATCCTTCTGTTTCCAAGTCCTGGCAGGAAGAGAGCTTGCTGTGGATCCTCCCAGAACTCCTTAGTCCCTCCCAGGAAGCTCTGTCTTCCTATACTATCTCTGCCCAGGTAAATGGCCATCAGAGACTTGTATTATCCAATCAGAGAGTGCCTTGGAGCACTGAAATCAGCCTCTGAGAACTATGTACAAGATGTTTCTCCAACAGAAACATGTTCATCCAACCGTGCTCATTTGCTGTTTCTTACTTCTTTCTCCTCTCTTACTCCCCTCCTCTTTCTTCTTAGTGTTTTGAAATGGAGTCTCGTGTTCCACAGACAGCCCTTGAATTCACTATGTAGCCAAGGATGACCTTGAATTTCTGACCCTCTTGAGTCCACCTCTAGTGTGGAGTTTTCAGGTATAGGCTCAGCTTCTGGTATTTTTTGTGGGTGATGGGATTCTGCAGTCAGGTACTCATGCTTGTGTGACAAGCTCTTCACTGACAGCCATTTCCAAGCATTTGCTGTTTTTAACGTCATTGCCACTGTTAACGGGGAGAAGGAGGGCATCCCTACTGGATCACAATAATGAAAAGGGGAAATCTCAGTGCTTAGAAGATCACCCCTTGGGCACTCATTACTGAACTCTGTGAGTACCTTGTCTCACTCTCTAATACTGCCTTAACTCAGGAGAAGAGAAGACTACCCCCACCAAGCTCATTATGACCAAGCTCATTTTCGCAGACGTGCATAGGATACTCATAAGACTAAATGTGGGAAGATCACTTGAAATCATGAGTTTGAGACCAGCCAGCAATATAGCAGAATATCATCACCTTAAGGAAGAGGGAAGGATTAGTAGAAGCAAGTGTGCCTACTGGTGCATAAATGTTCATACATGGACAGTCACATATATAGAATCTGTAGAGACAATTTATTCAGAGAGTTTCTTACATCAAAATTCAGTTTTTATATTTTATGCAATAATGAAGCAAACATAAAGCTACTTCAAAATTTTCTGATTCACTTGACATTATTAGAACGACTCTCAGTTCCCCTAAGATTGAGCTTAACCAAGTCTGAATAAGACTGTGCAAAGGAAATGCTCAAATAAATCATCAGAATGCTGTTTCCACCTGCTACAATCTCCAAACTATTAAAAAGGGCTTAGCAGAGGGTTGATTGATCTGAGCACTGAATTTCAGGGAGCAAATTACTGAAGAAAAGTTGCAAGAAAAAAAAGAAATAATTCTCAGGGAGCATCACAACAGGTTTCAAGCTGCTAATCTTCCAAGAGTCTACCTCACATGGAAACTGTTAGCTTTTATAAGATTATTAGAGAGCCCAGGCTGAAGTTCTCAATTTGTCGCTAATGAGTCGTACAATCATGAGTGTGTTGCTGAAAACCTAAGAGGTTGAAGGACTTGTCTGCGAAAAGAGGACTTTTTTTCTGTTAAGAGGCACTATCAGTATCTGTTAACAACAAACATTGGAGGGATGTCTTTCCTCCATTTTTTACATGTAAAATTGTTTTTTTTTTAAATAATGTGGGCTGGAGATTGCTCAGCCACACAAGCATCAGAACTCAAGTTTGGATACTCAGAACCCACATAAAAAGCTAGGCATCGCTGCAGATGTCTATAACCACAGCTCTTGGAGAATGTGGAGACAGAGAGATCCCTGGAGCTCATTTGTCGCCAGCCTATACAATCCACAACCTTCAGCTTCAGTCTCAAACAAAAAAGGTGGAGATAGATAGAGAAAAACATACACAGGACTCACACCGTCACATACCCACCAGTCACACAAACACATATTCACACACACACACACACACACACACACACACACACACACACACACAC
>CAJQZJ010032856.1:4471243-4532329 GCA_907164525.1 Lophiomys imhausi
GATAGAACACACATACGCACACATGTATTTGGCTAATGTAGTTCAGTGGTAGAATCTTGCTCAACTTGTGCAAGGCTTGGTTTGAAACATAACACACACAGAGACACACATACACACACACTTATAATATGGGTAAGTAGGAGGACTTAATCAGTGGGAAAAATAAAGACAGATAGATAGGAATGCCAACGTGGAGTTACTGAAAATTTAAATGGTGTTTTAAGGGAAGGTTTCAGTGAGAAGCAGAAAGCTAAGCCAGCACCTGAAGGAGGTAAGGAAGTTAATGCTGCAGGTAAGAAGAAAACTCTAGACAGAGAGAACAGCTAGAGCAAAGAGCTTGATAGGAAGATGCCTGGCATGTCTGAGGAGCAGCAACTTGTCCAAAACAGCTGGGGCAGTGCAGAAGCTAGCAGATGAACATCAGGAAGGAAAGGGCATGAGGACTGGGAAGGGACTGGAGAACCTTATACCTTTCTTTCATCTCATGAATGAGTAGAGGTGACCTCTTCCTCCTCCACATACCATATCTGCATGTCTTACAATAAAAAGAAAAGAAAAAATACTTTTTGTTTTGAAATCACTTGGATCAATTTGAAGTTAGTTTACATACATGTACATATGGTGTGAGTCTTAGGTCAGGATTCAGTTTTGTGGTGATGGGCATCAAATGGTTCTAATGCAACCTTCTGAGAACAATTTTCCTTTAACTGAATTACTTCTGTACGTGTTGACCATTTCCATATATTCTATTTCTAAACTTTCTATTTTTCTCCCCTCACCAACTCTCTCTCCCTTCCTCCCTCTCTGTTTCAACTTAAAATAAAGGATCGTTTATCTCAATGTTGCTTCCTTAGCAATTGGAACAATGTGTGACCCACAGTAAGTGCATAGCAAATGAAAGTTCATTAAATAACTGACAGGAACTTGGCTCCTCTGGGTTTTTGTCAATGATGACCCAGTTAGCCCATTCATATTCACAAGAGGAAGTAAAAAGCATTTGCCCAGAATTTTCTGTTATTTCCCTCAGCATTTACTGAGTGTCCATCTGTTCACATTGCTTCAGAGCTTCCTGAATCAACCACAGCACCAACACATCATGTGTAATATGTGCACAGATATAATCAGTCGAAGTGGACAATACAAATGAGATGCAGTCTTTGGATTAGAGAGTTTGTTTTTTATAATACACCATAGTAACAATGGACAGGAATTCCATGGCCATGCAAGAAGTGAGATGAATCCTAAGTAGCTACTTACTACATGTCTGACCTTAGGAATGCTTTTTGTTTAATTGAATGTTTAATTTAAATTGATTTATTTTATCACTAATTATGTGTATATGCATCTATGTGTACATATAAGTATTTTCAGGGTCTAGAAGAGGGCATTAGATCTGTGATACTGGAGTTGCAAGTGGTTGTTACCCCCTCCCATGGGTGCTGGGAACCAAACGTGGGTCTTCTGCAAGAGCAGTACACACTCTTAGCCACCAAGACATCTCTCCAGCCCCTGGTTTAAATTTTAAAGTCTCACACAATAATGCATGCAATGGTAATTAAATCTCAAATGTAAAATGTTGCAAAGGAACAGTATATTGATCCAGTTAAAGCCTTAAAGTAGTACCTTTCCAGAGTTTAGTAAGTCCTTAGTAAAGGGTGGGTCCCGTTATCTATTTTCATTTATTAATTTTTAAGTAGATGTTTCCCTAGACAATATCACCAGAGCCTGAATAGAGTTCCTAGGAGAGACCAGACTTGGGCTCAACTGAAACAAATGGGAAAAAAATGCCTTTCTGCTCATTTTGCCAGTCTAAGTCAAAACAAAGTGTAAATGTGTTGCCACAACCACATGCCAATGGATGGTACTTCTGATCTCTAGCTAGATCACAAGCATTGTGTGAAAAAGCATGGAATACCTACAAATCTTCAGGGAGCACATTTTTTTTTCAAAATTGCATCATTAAACATGTAAATCATGTAAATGGTGAGAGCTATTAGTTTTATAGGCTACTGGTTTGTTGCAGCTTATTGACTCTCACCAAACGTCAAATCCGCTGTTAGGAAACCATCAGCTCTTTGCAGTTCAAGCAGTGCTAAGCAAATATGATACTCTAGGACAGTGGTTTTCAACCTCCCTAATGCTGACATCATTTAATACAGTTCCTCATGTTGTGGTGACCCGCCAGCCACAAAATTTCATTGCTACTTCATAACTCTAATTTTGCTATTGTTATGAATCATAATGTGAATATCTGATATTTCTGGTGGACCTGTATGAAAAGGACATTCTACCTCCAAAGGGGTTGTGATCAACAGGTTGAGAACCATTGCTTGATAATCACTACATAGTGTCCCTTTAACATAGTGATGGACACCAACAAATTTTCCAATTATTGTATGCTTTTGTGACAAAACAGCTAAGTGTTAATTATAAACATACAATACATAAATATATGATGTTTAAAGATAACACTCACTTTTTGCTAAGTTTTTGGTAAGTGAAACATGGTTCCATTATGTTTCACCATCTCTGTATATTCAGAGTCATCTTCTGGAAATACCAAGTAACAAACACACAGGAATACTATTGGGGAACACCCAGGATGATTAACTGGTGGTTCCCTGAGAAGACCATGTCAACAACCTTTGGATAAAACAGAGACAAGTGTGTTGCCTGTTGAAATAAGGAAGAATCTGGTCTTGATGGCATCTTGGTAGCATCTTAGAAAGAAACACTTGAAGCAAGGTATGGATGATATTTCAGAAACTGGTTCAAGGAGATTCACTCACTGGTGAGGACAGAAAAATGAAGGAGCTTGACTGGGACTGAACAAGGGTCATGACAAGGTTCTGAACATGGGTAGGGTCAGGTAAAATTTAGAAGGAAGTCCAGAATAATAGTTGATATGTGTGCTATGAAGACAGGTGTGTGTATTAAGAAGGGACAATAAGATTAACTGAATAAGCTACTGATTTTTGTTTTGTCTTTTAATTCTACTTTTCTAGAAAGAGGTAATAAAGTTATTTTTAATCATGTCATCTTTGGAAATAATTTCTTCAGGTAGTAAAACATAACAATAAAGTTTCAGTGAATTGCATGATTGTAGCTGGTTTTAGAGTTTTTTTTTTAACTTTGTATTGGTTCTCTGTGAATTTCACATCATGCACCCCAATCCTACTCATCTTCTCCCCTTGTACATGCTCTCTACCCTTGCACCATCCCCTACAACAGAGAAAAAAATATGTTTTGGAAGTTGTAGTGTGTCACAGTGTATCCCACATTATTCCCTTTTGTCAACACCTCTTTGCTTGCAAATGTTCATTGCAATGACTTTGGTCTGGTACGAGGCCTCTGGCTTCTGCTACTCTATCAATACTGGAACCTCACTGGGACTCCTGAGGCCAGCTCACCTGCAACACTCAAAATGTGTGCACCAACTCTCCTGTACTGAAGCTGGCTAGAGGGAGGGTCAGCTCTTCTCTCATACCTCCAGAGCCAGCTTTCCCATGATGCTCAGTGAAGGGGTGGGGCCAGTTCTGAACAACCTTCAGTTATCAATATGTCCCTAGGCAGTAGCCCAGGCCAGGGACATCCCAGCTGGCCTTTAGTGGTACTAGAACCCTGTTGCTTAGGAGCCATGGACCCAGACATAGCTCCCAGTGGCATCACAGACCAGGACCCCACCATGGTCTCAGGTGGCATTACCAGCTATTCATATCAGGCTGTTCCTCACTACCCAGGAGTCTCCAGTTCTGTCTTTATTGTGCCCACATTCATCTGTTTCTCTTTCTCTTCAAATTATTTCTCCACCACTTACTTGCTCCCCTTAGTGATGCCCAGAGTTTCTGAGTGTCTGGGTTCATTTCAGGAGTGGTCTCAAGAGTGCTATGCCCCATTTATGCACTATGGTGCTTGGCAGGGGTTGTCTTGAGCATGATCTCCACTCCCAGACCTGTGTGGTACCATAATGATGCCAGGCAGGCCCTGATGGGATCCCTGGTCAAGGACCAAGTCAGAGACCAGACGAACCCACCTTGGACTGAAGACCCTGGGCAGGAGTGAGCCTGATACAGATGATCCTCGTATGACTAGTGGCCATCTCAGGCTAGCTCCTTGCCAGGGCACCAGTCTGGTGGCCATCTCAGGCCCGCTCCTTACCAGGCCCACCCAAGTGGTCCCTTGTGAAGGTCATCATTCAGATGCTCTTAGGTCAGAACACTGAGCATAGACAGCCTATGCTCATAGATTCTCCCTTCTCTGCCACCTACTGATCCCCACGTGATACAGCAGCCACACCTGTAATGCCGCTAGGTGGTTTTAATTTTCAGTGGAATGAGACCCACTTGTGAATTTAAAACTTTGGTGGCCCTCAGTTTCACCATTGATATCTGTTCCTTTATAAAGTTCTCCTTAATTCATATTTTTCTTTGAGTTATGACATGATAACCTGGAAATTTCATTCCTTTTGGCTAGCTCTCTGTGAGCCTTAAGAGACACAACAATGACTGGTCTAATTAGACATGTCAATTTGTGTAATCATGGCATGAATGTCATGGACATAACCATCAACTTTTTTATTGGATTTAAGTCCTGCTCCACATAATGAAACTCATACCTAGCACCATCATCAAGCTAAGAACCTATAGCTGGATGAGTCATAAGCCCTTTGGGGAAAAATCTAATCCTAGAATTCTGCTAAAGGAACACAGTATTCAACTGACTCCTAATAGCTTATTATTATTGCCATTGGCTAGCATGTTTCTAAGCCCTTCAGACAAGCTTCTATTTGCAGTAGACACTAAGTAGGGCAGAGATGTACAGCTGACCAAGATGCAGACAATAAGAGACTGTGGGATGCTCAGCTCCAAATGGAACACATTTATGGCACTTTCTCCCCTCCAAAGCTCAAGGACATGGCAGGAAAGAGAGCAGAAAGAGTGAAAGAGCCAGAGGCAATGGATGACTAAAAGGAAACTGTGACTTCTGCATACAGCAAAGCAGTTGCACCGGGTTTGTGACAACATGTACAAGACCTACCCAAGCCAAACAAGACCAAATCCCAGTATGAAGAGGGAAGGTGGGCATCAAATCCTACTCTTAGTTGAGGAGCCAGGAGTAAGTGATGGCCGCTGAGAGAGGGAGAATCCATTTATCTTAGAGTACAGTCCCATCTAAGTCAACATACTCCAGCGGAAGGCCACACATGAAATAATATTTGGGTGATATAAATTCACCTTAATGGGCTTATTTGTTTTTTAAGTGACACAACTTTGAGTGGGTAAAGAATGGGAGGATCTGGGAAGAACTGAAGGAGGAAGGGTGAATATGACCAGAACATACTGTATGAAATTATCAAAGAGCTTCTACCTCACATGTTCTTGGCTTACAGTTTTGCACTAGCACACATGTCTTGAGAAATCACACTTTTAAAAACAGCATATGCTCTTTTCAGAATGACCAGTTTGGCTCAAGGATACTCTCAGAAATCTAACCCTTAACAGGGCAGCCTGGGATACATGAGATAATTTATTGAAAGTCAAATTAAAAACAAAACAATAATAAACAAATAAACATGATTACTCTTGAGAAGAATGAAGAACATTATTAAGAATATAAAAACTTAATCCAATTTTGTTAACAGAAAAAACAAAACCCTGAAAATTTTTGAAGAAAATAATTTAGAAGCAAAGTTTCTGAGGAAGAGGCTTGGGGAACAGGCTGTCTGGTGGAATTCAGGTCATTAGCTCTGAAGCATGGGCTGTCACTCTCAAGACTTCCGGTCCTAAGATGCCTGGCAACCAGCATGGTTTGGAACATGGGTAAGATGAGATGTCCTCATGGAAAAAAAAAAATCTGTGTGGCTGTTTTTTACTCTCAGAGGATTTTCTTCTTGATGTATCCATTCTTATCTTGTGAAAGCATCTCCTGGGACACTAAGCTCCCTAGGCAATTGTGTCACTAAATGAGAACGTTAATTTTTTTTTTTTTTTTTTTTTTTTGCTGCAAAGGATCTTGGAATTTAAACACCATAGTTATAAAATGAATTAGATATGCACAATGTTCCCATTTGTGAAGTTTACATATATTCAGACTTTTCCAGATCTTCATTCCTATTTTCCCATTTTTTTCCACCAGTGAAAGGGCCACCTCTTTCATATTTACGACTTTCTTTTCTTACATCAGGTACATTTTTGCCCTCATCCTACTAGTGATTATATATTCATTATATACATAACTGCTTTCTATATATAGTATACATGTATTTCAATATGGCTGTAGGACAGGTTCCTTACATTGCAGGTGACCTCTTTCACAGTTGCCATTCCCTAGTTTCTCTAGATTAAGCCCTCAGATGAGTCCTCTCTTTCGTCTTCCTCCTTACACACAACGTCATTCACAGGTACAGAGACTTCCATAGACACCTCCTGTTTCCCACTACCTGAGACCTTCCTCAACCTCACCTAAGAATTCTCTTGTTTCCTAATATTTTTGAGAATTTCATATTTGCATACTGTATTTATATCATTCTTCTCTCCCAGCTGTAACTTCCTGCAATTCTAAAATTCATGACGTCTTACTCTATAATAATTATTATTGTATAGATACAAACATAATTTTATAAATATCTCTTCTTTTAAACGAGATAAAAATTGATTTTTCCCAGCACTCAAATTTTACATACCACATTTGAAGTATTTTACATTCCATACGGAATCAATTATTCCCCCAAAGCTTTGACTTTTTTGATCTTTATAAATTTCTCCTCACTCAAAATTATCAATAATGCCTTCCAGTATCAGCAACACATTTTGAGGCCAAGAATTCCTTCTGTTAGCATGCTAAAAACAATCTTCTCTTGTTTGGTACACGATTTCCCCAAACACATTCTTAAAGTAGGTCCCTGAAATAAACATAGTGAAATTATTTTTTATTAAGACATGTATGGTGAGGAATCGTTTGGGTGAATACTCAGAAGTGGTATGGCTGGATCTTGATGCAGGGCTATTCCAAGTTTTCTAAGATATCGCCAGACTGATTTCAATAATGGATGTACAAGTTTACACTCCCACCAGCAGCAATGGAGGAGTGTTCCCCTTTCTTCACAACCTCACCAGCATATGCTGTCATTTGAGTTTTTGCTCTTAGCCATTCTGACAGGTGTGAGATAGAATCTCACAGTCGTCTTGAGTTGCATTTCTCTGATGATTAAAGAAGTTGAGCATTTCTTCAAATGTCTCACTGCCATTAGAGATTCCTCCTTTGTGAATTCTTGGTTTAGCTCTGTTTCCCATTTTCTCATTGGAGTATTTGGTTTCTTGGTGTTTAATTTCTTGAGTTCTTTATTAATTGTGGATATTAGCCCTCTGTCAGAAGTGGAGTTGGTAAAGATCTTTCCCCAATCTGTAGGTTGCCATTTTGTTGAATGATGGTGTCCTTTGCCTTACAGAAGCTTGTCACCAAACCACAAGGACATCTCATCATTTATGTTCAAAGCAGCCTTATTTGCAACTGCTAGAAAATGGAAACAACCCAGATGTCCCTCAACTGATGAATAGATAAAAAAAAATGTGGTACATTTACACAATGGAATACTACTCAGCCCTCAGAAACAAAGAAATCGTGCAATTCACAGCCAAATGGATGGAACTAGAAAAGCTCATCCTGAGTAAGCTAACCCAGACTCAGAAGGCTGCACATGGCATCTACTCACTTATAATTAAGTTCTGGCCATATAGTACAGGATAACTATCCTACAACCAACACACCAAAAAGATCAGGAACATAGACTTTGTTACCTATCAATGGGACAATTTGCTCTAGGGTGCTACCATGTAGGCCCCAGTGCAAGAGGAAGTTCTTAGCCCTCATATGACTGTTAAACTGAGAGGGGCTGATATGTAGGGACACTCCACATCTGAGGACTGCGATGGGTGGGAGAGGGAGGAGAGGGTGGGAGGGTGGAACCAGGAATGGTGGAAAGAGGGCATTATGATGGAGATGTAACTTGATGTAATAAATAAACATTATAATAAAAAGAAAGAAAGAAAAAATTCTAACAAAAAGACATGTATGGCATACAAGTAGATTAATGAATGAAGTAGATGAAAACTTGACCTTTGTTGACAGTTTGCTTTCTGAAGAAATATATCCCAAGAAGGAGAAATAAGAAGGAAAAAGGGGACAGGATGCAAGAGATTTCTAGCAGGTTATGTTCGGAGTGTAGGGATTTAACGTACAACCAATGAGAAGTCATTAAAATGATTTAAGTTGATAACAGCAAGTTACATTTTGAAAAGTTTTGGGGTAGCCAATTGATTGTAAGAACCAAAGAATAGATGAAAGGAAGAAACCTGAAAGGATACTCCAGGAGCCAGGGTGAAACAAAAGCAATGTAGTAAGAAAGATAGGTTCAAATACTACGCTAGCATGAGTAACTGCATTTGTGTGTGAGGGGTTTAGGGTGGACTGTCATGATCACAGCTTATATAATGTGCAACAGAAAGCAACACCATTTACTAGGCAGAACCAATTAGAAATACATAATGATAAGTTCTAGTGTCATAAGTTCGTGTAGCTGTTAAACTCATTACAATGAAATAAAAATTGTAACATAGTGCTTTGCGCATATGATTCTCATTCTAACTGCCAGGTAGTTCTCCATGTGTAGCTCACAGCTGCCAAAATGACTGGTGGAAAGTGCAGTATTTTCATGACTGCAGACATTTCTTTTGGGCAGTACCAGAATAGAGGAAAGTCTTGTGATAAGATGGTGCTTTCTCCCACCACAGTGCCAAGAGTTGCCATTCCAGCTACTAATCATTTCCAGATTATTTTACTGACGATTATACTTATTGCCAAGAATCCTACACTCCCCAGTTAAGTATTCCCAATTCTCTTTCATCTGATGTTTCTCATAGCCCTTTGCCCAAAGTGAAGTTAAAAGATATGTTCAATAACCTCAACCATGGCTATTTGTAAAAAAGTAGTATAGGGACTACACATCCCCAACAAAGCTAACATGATTTGGTCTTCCCAAAAAACACACTACAAGAAAAGAGTTTGGCTTAAAATAATTTTGGAACCCATTCAGGAAGCACAGTGGGAAAATAATAATGGAAAGTAATAAAGACATATTGATAAGTTGCTTGTCGCTGTTGAAAACCAATGTCGACGTCTGCAGGGCTTCTCAGAGAACATGGCAAAGCTCTAAAGTCTCTGTCCAACTAAAGAGGGAACATGCACACTTATCTACCAGATCCAGTTCTTTATTGATAAGTGATTTGCTTCTGGGCTATTAAATGTTTAACGCTACTAACTTTCCTAGTATATTTTTCAGCTATCTTTGGCCATAGGGTAAGTAACCAAACAAAAGACGAAGGAAGTGATGGGTGTCTGTCCAAAGGACATGTTGTCTCACAGTTCACAGAGACCAAAAACGATCACAAAGACATGAATTTTCCCAGAGGAAAAAAACCCTAGCTGAGCTGAGGGGGCACTTTGGAACACAATTTTTTTGTTTTGTTTTGGATTGGCCTTGAATCATTCAAGTGGAAAGATCCTGTAGTACTCATGTATTCCAATACACAAAACTGGACATCGGAAGAGCAGTTCACACCAGCTACCGCAAATTCTCCATATATATGTAGAGTCAAGAGCCCAAAAAAAATGGATAGTATTGTCTGAGGATAATGCACCCAGTGAATGAAGACGAATAAACTCAGGTTTGAACTGTACAGAACTGCCAAATCAGTGTCTACATAGAAAGAAAGTAACCCTGTACCTTAGTACAGTCCTGTTGCTATAACAAGTACCACAACTACAGTAATTTATAAATAATTTTGAAAATTATCCCTGAAAGCGCTGGATATTAGAAAGTCCAACATCAAGATGATGGCAGGCTCATTGTCTAGTAAGGGTCCAATCTTTGCTTCTAAGATAGTATATTGTCCTGGGTCCTCACATGTCAAAAGTCCTGATAGGTCCTTTCTAAAGCCTCCTTGAACATAGGACCAATTCTGTTCAAGAGAAGAGCCTTAAAAATCTCACTTCTCACACTGTCGGGCGGGGGCAAGGTTCGGGCCGGTTGTGGCATTGTGAGACTACAGCTGCAGTCGCTTCGGTCGGTCCAGGTATAAAATCTCTTCCAAGATTTCAAAAACAAACAAATCCAAGTCTGGGTCTCGCTCTTCTCGCTCAAGATCTGCAACCAGATCTCCGTCGCATTCGTTGTCAAAGTCTGAGTCCCAAAGTCGATCTGTCTCTCGTTCAAGGAAGAGCAGACTGAGTTCTAGGTCTCGTTCCTGATCATATTCTCCAGCTCATAACAGAGAAAGGAATTACTCTAGAGTGTATCAGAATCGAGATTCCAGAGATAACAACAGAGGCTCCAGGCTTTTATCCTCTATTTACCCTATTACTTTCCATGAGCATAACAGAGGTGGCTATGGAAACAACCTTTCCAATTGGCAGAACTACCTGCAAGCATACAGCCCTCACCCGGGCTGTTCTCAATTCCTGTCCCCAAAGAGAAGGTCCCCCTCACCACGGTCCAGGAGCCATTTTAGGAACTCTGATAAGTCATCCTCTGACAGGTCAAGACGCTCCTCATCCTCTAGCTCATCCTTCAACCACAGCAGAGTCGAGTCATCTAAGCGCAAGTCTACAAAAGAGAAAAAAAAAGCCTCTTCCAAGGATAGCTGGCCATCTCAGGCAGCTGATGAGAAACAGGGAGATGAGGCTAAGGTCTTTGGGTCCATTCAAAAAGAGCCCGGTGGGTAAGAATCCACCAGCCACTGGCTCTGCAAATAGTTCATCTCAGAAAGAGGAGAGCGCTGCTTCAAGAGCAGCACACACAAAAAGGTATCTGGAAGAGCAGAAGACATAGAATGGGAAAGATAAAGAACAGGAACAAACAAACACCGAAAAAGAGAAGCTGAAAGACAAAGGAAACGTCTCTAATGTAAAAATGAAATCTGATCCATTTGCTCCCAAGACGGGACACTGAGAAACCCTTCTAAGGCAGCTGGTCATCCAAAAGACCCAGCGGCTTATTGGCTCAGGAATGAAAGCTTTGTCGAGATTTAGTCCATAGCAACAAAAAGAAACAGGAATTTCATTCCATTTCCCATAAGCGCAGCCCCTCAGAAGTGTTTGCCCAGCACACAGTGACAATTGTTCATCATGTTAAAGAGCATCACTTTGAATCCTCTGGAATGACATTGCATGAACGCTTTACTAAATACCTAAAGAGAGGAAATGAGCAAGAAGCAGCTATCCCACTGGACAGAGAATGCTGGCCACAGAACCTAGATCAGGCCCATGTTTTGAGCAGACCATAATACACTGGACTCCTGCTGTTTCTCATTTGTTGATGTGTGGGGTGGGGGCAGGGTAGGAAGAATGACACTGATGCTTGGGTTTTGGTTTGGTTTTGGTTTTTTGTTTTGTTTTGTTTCCCCAGCCCGATACGAAACCAAGTTTCCTTAATTCATTTCATTTGGAGCTAAGAGGATGAACTTGGTTTTCAGTCTATTCCTGTCCCAAATTTTTTAAAGCTCTTACATTTTTCTTGTTTTTTTTTCTCCTTTTTTTTAAATGGATATGTAGTGATATTAGCAGAAAGATTTAGTTTGTGCAACTTTGATTCTTAAGAGAAAACAAAGCATATGAATAAACATTGCAGTGTTCACCTCAGTTTGGGACCAAACTGCTTGGATCTTTGTAAGAACTGGTTTGTGGTTGAAGACTAGATAGTTATAGTGTCACAGTTAAATTTTCAGTTGTTTAGGAATTAAAAGGATGTTCTAAGTCTAAGAAGATGTTTTTAAGTTGTTAATGCAAGTTAGGATGGAAACTGAGTTAGGTATAGAACTTTAAACTCATGGAGATAGATAATAGAATATTAATATCAGTTGCCCAATATGTATGGACTGGACATTGGAAATGTATGTTATACCTTATAATTTTCCTAATTGTGGCTTAATTATTCAAAAAAAAAGAATTATGAGTTCTGGGAGAAGGGGGAGAGGGAGGGAAGATAGGGCTGGAAGGGGTGGAGGGAGGGGACTGTGATGCAGATGTAACTTGAAGTAATAAATAAACATTTAAAACAAAACAGTTTTGTGTGCTAAGGAGGAGTTTAAGGTCTTTCTGACCACTTTGTGTTCCCCTTTCTACACGGCGGCCATATCCCATGGAGTTGCTCCCAGCCTGCCCCATGCACCCTGCTCTTATCTGATTTCTTCTGGGCTGGCTTCCCATCCTCCACTAGCAGGTCCAGTATCCCAACCTTTGTAGTCCTGCTGATCCTCAGCAAAAGGAGTGGAAACTGGAGGGCAGTTTCTGGTCTGTTTTCTAAGAAACTTCTGAATTCTATTATCTTTACTAATATAAGATGAGAAAACATTTTTTCAATATTTTTTATTAATCTTTTTATAAAATGAAAAGAAACTCCTATGATGGATTAAGGATGGTGGTTATGGCTGGGTGGTTTGTGGGGTAGTGTGTTTTCAGTTTGTTTTTTCTTTTTTCCTATTTTTAACCTTAAGTTTTGAGTTGAAACATTTTCAGATGATTGGGAGGAAACATCTTCATAAAAGGGTCCTCGTGCTTGCCTTCGGGGAGGCGGTCCCAAGCAGGTGAACCACCACATCTGGGCATATGTTCTATGCCGATTGCACCCCCCTCATCCCCTAGTCCTTTGCTCTTGGGTTGTGCTTGCTCCCCCTTATTTTGCTAATTTCTATAATTAAATTGATTTACTTGAATGATTCATCTTTAGGGGAGAAAAGAAAAACACTGTGGGGACCCGGGAAATGGAGGCTTATGAAAATCACCTCGTTGCTGGGAAAATGAAAGCAACTTGTGGGAGATCTCTAAGATGGTGCTGGCCGGAAGATGCTGGGGCAGAGTTGAAGTCCTATCGTGGGTATAGCTGATTGGGTGAGCAAGACTTCCTCACTCGTGACCAGTGCATGATCACCATGTTACCAGGCTTGTGCTATGTGGTATGATGGGATGACCTTTAATGTGATTGGCCCACATAGCCTCATGTGGAAACACCCATTTGGTTCTGTATGATAAGCCAGAGAACAAACATTAAAAATGGGTAATCCTTAGATATCACTCCTGTTGGGTCTGTTTGTCTTCTGAGTGAAGTCTGGAGGTTCAGGCGGGCAGCAAACTCACCTTTACCTGAGAACCCATTAAGTGGTGATCACTGTCTCCTGGGGATTTCAACAAAACACCCTTAAATTTTTGTTTCAACTCTTCCTGCAAATAAAACAATAGATTAAGTGGCAGATGTTAAAAACAAAAACCAAACCAAAACAAAACAAAAAAAACCTCACTTCCCCCAAACCATCACCTCTTAAATGATGAATAGGATTTAAGTTACAATATAAAAATCTTGATGAGATGCAAATATCTCAGTCATTGCAGCCTAAGATGCAGGGAAGAGGTAGAGAAGGAGCTGATGGAGAAAGGCAAACAGGCCATATGTTGGTGAAGAAGTGCTTTTTTTTCTGCACAGAATTAATCAAGCCAAGGAAAGAGCATCATGGTATAATCCACCCTACACAGCACTGGATATGGAACTTAGAGGTAACATGAGCATTTTTAGCTGTACTTTTAAAGCGGAAATCAAGGTCTGTGTAACTTTCTTTGTTCACAGACCAAAATGTAGCACATAAAACTGAGCTGAATTCAATATTGGGATGCCTATTTTAATGATGCAAATAAGGAGTTGGCACTCAGTATAGAAAATTAAGTTTTTGTTAATGAGACATAACAAATAGGAGGTTCA
Organism: Lophiomys imhausi; assembly: GCA_907164525.1. NCBI lineage: Eukaryota > Metazoa > Chordata > Mammalia > Rodentia > Muridae > Lophiomys > Lophiomys imhausi. Next base: position 4,485,048 of record CAJQZJ010032856.1, read on the forward strand.
GGTCACCTATCAGGTCTCTGCACAGTGTTCTCTGAATGTCTTTTCATAAACACAAGGAATTTATAATAATATAAGATTCACTTTTGTGTAGAAAATTTGATTAAAACTATATTAGAGGGAGGTAACAGTTATGGTAGAGAAACAGTTATGTAAGATTTTCAAGTGTTTACAATAAAAAAATTAGATCAGGCATGATTCAGACAAAGAAATGATAAGCAATCATCTAATTCCAGTGAATGCTAGGACAGAATAAATCCTAGATGTTAACAAAAGAAAGCCTTGAGATCCTACCCAGCCTACACACAGGAGGGAGGTCTGCAAAATCAATTAGAAACAAACACTTTCTCTTTACAGAAGGTGGGGAGAGCAGCTATCATGAGGCCTTCAGCAGAATGTTCCACTCTATTATTTCTGAAAATGACTTTGTTCTGTGAGGACCTGAGCTAGGACCCTGTATGTAGGCACACTTCTCATTAAATCGTGTGTGTGTGTGTGTGTGTGTGTGTGTGTGTGTGTGTGTGTGTGTTAGGGAAAGAGATTTAGAGAAAGATGAGGGAGTACATATTAATCAACAAAAAGTACATCCCTTACAAGAATATTACCATTATTTTGACTGATACAAAAAAAATGAATTAGAGATAACTAATGTACTTCCTTCAGGGTTTCAAAAATATTATACCCCAGAAAGACAATAAGTTGATGAAATATATGCAAGAATGAATACATTCAATGTATTGACAACTTACGACACGTTAGTTCACCAGGCATTGCTAGTAGAACAAAACACAGAGCCCAGTGTGGCTGTAGAGCAGCTTCTTACATCAGATGTGAGTGTCGATCACCTGGAATCTCTCTGAAGATAAAGCTTCATTGAGTCTAATGAGATTCTGATGTCTAATAACCCAGGTGGTGCCACTGCTGTGATGTCTGCAGCACATTTGGGTAGCAAGGTTGGGATAAGACCTGGAAGTAGAAGTCTCATCCAGCAAGGGCAGAAGGCTGTGATAGCTTTGTGAGCTTTAAATCTCTGAGAGTCATAGCCACCCCAGTAAGATGAAAATAAGGAAGATCACAACAACATATAGTAGAAATGGGATGTGTGTACGCACAACAACAGGATTATAGAAGTAACCATCCCTCCTCATAGGAGATAGAGAGAGACCCAAAGAAGCAGCCTAGAACAGAAGCCAGCTTTTGAAGCTCAGTCTTACACACACAGGCAAGGTGTAACAAAACCTGAAAGGTCTGATAGTAGAAGGATACACAAGGCACATTTACTTATTCATTATCAAAACAGTAGCCAAGACTGCTGAGCTTAAAAAATTTACACAGAGAAACTACCTTTGAAACAACGTTTGTCTGAGATGAAAGTAAACGTTTAGAAACAGAAGTTGCCCAGCTCATTGGAATGGGCCCAGTGCACTAACTACATAACAAGGGATACTTGCTAAAACTAAATGTAAGACAATCCATTCTTTGCTTATTTTTCATCACGAAAGATCCTGCGGCTTGTGGTAGTGATGCTTTGTAATAGTCAAGCTTGTTGTTAGCCTAATAAATCTTTACTTTTAAAAATTCTTCTCTCCATAGTAAGATGCCTTATTTAAAAAAAATTATATTCTATCATCACAGTGGCAATCTATAGGAAGACGGTTATTTCATCACTGTCTCGTCGGCAAATAGATTAACCCATGGTTAGAGATACAGAAATACTAACTGTGAACAAATTGAAGCAGAGTAATTCCTCGCTTCCCCTCACATTATTGAGAGAATACAGAGAGGTTCCTAGCAGGGCATCCCCATGAGAAGCCTACAGCATCTTTTCTTCCAGGCTCTCATCTTCTGACTTTCATTCAAACCCAAGAAAGCACAAGAGCAATAACCAGGAGAAAACTTCTGGGTGCATTTCCCACCCCTGTTTCTAAGGCCATCTTGGTCCCTCCACAAAACAGTTAAGAAGTTAAATTTCCTTCTATAGCCAGCATGCACATTCAAAATACTGCTTCTTTTCTATCTTGAAAAATGTAATAGATTTATTGTGCATCATGCTTGCTCCAAAGGGCATCCACGATGACAACAAGCATGGGATCAAGAATGTATTCACTGCTAAAGAAGCATTCTGACTCCCATGTGAAACACAACTGGGTGTTGGCTACAGAGTTTTCGTACGAACTTCAGAGACTCTAAATGCCCTTGGGATTGTGTGCCTCATACCTGTACCCACTGCAGTTCTTGATCTGAGTTGCAGCGCCCTACTACATTCTAGGAGCCTGCTTTATTGTGCCCCTTTCTAAACTTACTTTCCTTTCATATGGAAGAATAGAAAGAGAAAGATTTGATATGGGCTAATGGGGGTGTGGGTGGAGGGTGCTTATTGTGACTCTGGTTTAAGAAAAGTCAGATTTTGGTTTAGTTCAGCTTTTCTCACCAAGGGACTAGAAAGGACTGTGGCAGAAGCCTTACAACAACAGAGTACATAATCATTTCTCTCCTGTGTGGATATTTCCTTTAGGTACTTCTCACAAGAGAAGTGACAGACTTTCGAAGAACGGGACTAAAATATTTTAAATCTTAGGTCCTATTTCTAATTTTCAAGATGGTCGTAAAGTCTGGAAACAATATGAATATCTCCAATAAGTAATTCATGGATATTGCATTATAGTACATAACATGGCCAATGATGAGTGTTGCTATATTTTAAAGCTACATCCCTACTATATTACAATATATACTGTATTGTCCTAACTGTATTGCATTCTGCATCAATCTTTTCTTAAAGACCAATGAGGCCGGAAACATTGAACATACTGGTTCCTATTTGTATTTGCTGGAGTCTGAGTGTTTGTGTGCCTCCGAAATCAAAATGATGATCCTCACGGTGATGATAGCCTTTGGAAATGGGCTGCTGGTGATTGGATTACTTCATGAGAGCAGTAACCTCATTAGCACATTAGAGTTCTTGTAAAAGATACCACACATAGCTAGCTTGATGCTTCCACCATGAGAGGACACAGAGAAACTAGACTCCATTAGCCAGGAAACAGAACCTCCCCAGACACCAAAACTGCCAATGACTTAACTTAAACTCCCCAGCCTCCTCTTGCCTATTAGCTACCCAGTGAATGGCATTTGCTTATAGCAGAACAAACTAAAATTCTGAATAGCCCTTTTAAAAGTTATCTCATTGTCTAGAGGTTATTTCAAACCCCCATTTGTGTTCTAAACACCAGAATGAAATAAAAGTTCTACTTATATACAACCTTCTGAAGCAACGTCTGGCATAAGAAGCATTGTATTGCAGTTGGGTAATCTTGAAAACACATAAGATTCTGAGCAGAGAAGAGTCACTAAATAAAATATAGGGCACTCAGCTGCTTTAGAATTTTGGATAAACAATTCTTGATTTCAAATCTACCCATTGTTACAGTTTGTAAAAAGTTACCATTGGTCACTGTAGCAGGAAGAAGTGACTCTAAAGTCTTCAACTTCAAAAATGACACGCATGATGTACATTCATGCTTTATTGATGAAATGAGTCACGTAACTGGCCATGATAACCCAAAGGGAACAGAGACAAATGAGCCTACCTGGATGGAGGGAAACTGGGTTAGAGACTGACAGTCCCAGTGAGATAATACACACACACACACACACACACACACACACACACACACGCACACGCACACGCACACGCACGCACGCACACACGCGCACACACACACAGACATGCACGCGCGCGCACACACATCTTTGAATTCATATCTTAAAGGAAAATTTCCAGTTAAAGGAGGACCTGCAAACCAGAGTAATTGTCTTTAGAGTGAAGGATAAAGGATACATAAATTAAATTAAAGACAGAGAGAAGGAATAGTTAGCAACAAATTAAAGCAGGTGCCATTGCTCTCACTGTATAGATGGCGCTACTGGAAATTGGTTTTAATGTGCCGGTATTGTTCCAACTTTTAATTTCCAGGGAGGAACTCAAACTTGGGTTTTCTAACTCCATGTTCACCGCTTGTTACTTCAATCTCCAGGTCCTAAGGCTACGTACTTTGTAAGACAAATGTAAACCTTTAATTTAACAGTAGTTTCCAATCTACATGCTAATTTAAATAGAAGGCATCGTTATTTCTAAACTATTAGTTTTTGTTTCACTTAGTGTTTTATCAAAAATATGCCCACCTAAAATAAGGCTCATTGTATTCTTTCTTGATAGTCATTAATAATGATGTTAGAAAAAGAAAAAAAAATGACTGGGACCCAGGTGAACCTAAATTAGAACAGTAACCTTGTCAGGTAATGACTGATTTAATATCTCCTTGTATCAAAGTTTTAATTTGTAAAGCAAGGACAATAAAGTCTACTTACATGATGACATGAAGAGTGAACAAGCTAGAATATGGTGGTCTATCGATATGGACAACCTTTATGCTATGTTTAATCCACTTACAGATTAAATTAAATAGGAGATGAGAACATGTTAAATCCTGGTACTTGTTTGTTCCATTTGTTTGTGACTGAATCTTGCAGTATTCCCCACACTGGCCCCAAATTAGCATTTCTGCTTTGTTCTTCCTGTGTCCTATGATTACAAGCATATGGAACCGTACAGGGTTTTGTCCTTTAGGTTTTAAAGCATTTAATCTTTGTGGTCTGTTGTTCCGAAGTTTATCAAGTAAATTAATGCTGTGACAATCTCTGTTTTTCTTCCAGGTCTATTTACTATTCATTGGATTCATCACTGAGAAGTTCACCACGATTATAAGTCAAAGATGCCTTCATCTTTGTATTTCAAGTTTTATAACTGCAGAGGTCCTATGACCAGTAAATATCCACACAGTATTGCTTAAATATGAAACAAGTGAATATTTCCTGAAGCATCCTCAATTCTGCTTAATTTGTTCAAAGATATTCCATCCTATTCTGCCACCCAGGAGGGTGAATAAACTTCCTCTCCATCTCTATGAATACCACCTAAGGACTAGCAATACATTCTAAGAGTCCAAAGACTATTTCAAGGAAAAATACATTCCCTGTTCTTTATCATTTTATTTCCTACCTATGCATCTCTAAAAGACTTATTGTTATATATAATTTTAAATTTTGAACCAATATAGTGTCATATTGTGTCTTTCTTCTACTTTATTCATTGAGCGGTATGATTTTAAGAATTATATATCAAGGAATACTTTGTCCTTTCTACAGTTTCTTTTCCTCTTAGACACGTACCATAAGTTACTTATGTATGCTCCACACAGGATGCTGATAGCACTTGAGTCGAAGGTAAATTTTAGGCGTCCTCTTAACTGAGGTGCCTGAGGACTCCTTAGGCACCCCAGAGGAGAGGTGATGTTGTCATCGTGAAGCCAGAGAAGAAAGACAGTAGCACAGATTGTTTGAAAGTGCCATAACACTTCATGGAGGAGCTCACCAAGACTGCAAGTCAAAGATGCCTTTGTGTTTTTAGGATCATTACTCTCCAAAGGCCCATTTAAAGGTTCCATTAATGAAAAGAGAAGCTGTTGGCGGGGTGGGAGGGGGGAGAGGGTGGAAGGGTGGGAGAGGAAAAGGGAATAGGGAAGGGTTTGCGACTGAGATGTAACTTGAAAAAAAAATAAAGTATTTATAAAAAAAAAAAAAAGGCAGGAAGCACCGTGGGAAGACACCTTCAGAGGGTAACAGCTGCAGGTGGGGGGATAGGGAACTGATAGGGAACAAAGGGTCTGTCTGTTTCTGAAGTCCCTCTAACTGACCGTGCTGCACTCCTCTGGCCTCTGACATTATTTTGATACTTTATCAGATTCTGGAAATATGTCTTTGGATTCATGCAAGCATTTGTAGCTGGAAAAACTGGCAACAAGAGTCTGAACCAGCACCAGGCAGGGAATGATAATCCATTTCTCTTCCTTTGTCAATGGGCTACACAAAGCTACAAACAATCCTATAAATCACATACCCTGGCATCTCTATTTGATAAACCATGTAGAATCCAATTCCAGTCATTTGATTCTTCTGTTCTCTTACACCCAAACATAAATCAAAGGACTAATAGCCCTAAAATTGATCTAAGTGCCAGAGAAGGCCTTGAAACATTATCTTTGTCTCTGCACAAATCCCTTCATTTACTATCTTAACAGAGCCCTTTCTTCTTTCTTCCCCACACAGATAAAGGCCCACGTGAAACTGTAGCCTCCTTTGTCTAGTGAATTACATCAGAATGAACCTTGAAATGAGGATGTATTTGAGATGACTTGAGCATCAAAGACAAAGTTAAGTTTTGAAAAGAATGTGTGGGATTAAAGAAAGAAAGGAGAAAAAAAAATGGCAATTCATCATCCGTGCAGCCATCAGCCAGTTCTCAGGAAAACAAACCTATAGGTAGTAACCAAAGTTTGTGTCTTAACTTTTTTAAATGTTACACTTACTTAATGTCTCTGTGGACAGGTGTACGTTCACGCATCTGAGTATGCCATGACATACATGTAGAGGTGAGAACAACTCAATTGTTCTCTCCTTCCTGGAAGGAGTGAGTTCCATCCAAAGGGCTCAGCTGCAAGCACTTCCACTCACAGATCCATCTCAAGGCCGATTTATTTTAACTTTTTAAGGGTCTTTGTTAGCACATTCATTCACACAGGATCTGAAAACAGCACCTTAGTCTACGGCCATACCACCCTGAACGCGCCCGATCTCGTCTGAAAACAGCACCTTAGCTGACTACAAGTTGGTCCCCACAAGTCTAGACAAATATTTTTGAGAAGAATCTACAATTGAAAGGATCCTGGAGAAAGAGATACTATGACAATAGATTAGTACCATGGGGCTTTATTTTGTGTTATTTAATTCTCATAAGTTTAAAGTCAACCAAGCTTAGAAAATAGTTTTAATGCTCCCAGTGCCAGGCAAGGGCTGTTTAGTATTTGCCTAATGAAGAAGAAAATCCATGGTTCTAAGGAACCAGGTATAGTTCTGACTATAGGTTGGTTGAATCATTTTGTGAATAACAAACCATTAAGTGTTGAAATAAGTCCCTGACTTGCATTGACAGAGGGACATGCCTTTCTGGTTTTTTCATAAAAACTCAAATTTAAAACCCTAGGGCTGTCAGTTTGCTTCTCCTCCAGGTTGTTACAGACATTTCCCTGAATACTTTTGTTCATTATCTTCTTGGATACTCTAAAAATAAGGAGCCCATTTAAAAATATCTCTAACCTGCATGCTTTGCTGACAACTGAGAAGGTGCTTTGTGTTCACTGGAGAACCCCTGTCATTTGAGCTCATCACTGAGAAAAGACAGCTGTGGGTAGCAAAATATAATCTTCTATAATCTCAGATAAAATGAACAGCTTTCCTTCCAAGTAAACATCTATACACTTTACTATTTTGCATTCGACTCAAGGATAGAACATATTTAATTGGATTTCCCCAAATCCAAGTTTTCTTGCCTTCATCTTGGTAACCACATATATACAAGATGTATATCTCTGATTTATTTTGTTTTATTTCTTAAGTCAAATTTGTGAACTTTATTGATGGGTAATAACTTTATACTCCTTAGTAATCACTACACTGTGTACAATTAGGGATGCTGCATCAGAGAGACAGAGATAGATTATATAGCAGACATTGGGAAATGTCAGTATTCATTATTTTGCCCACTTTTCTTTGCATGTACAGAGAGCACAAATGATACTAAAGTTACAATACCCACTCCTGTGGCCTGACATCTGAACCCCAAATGTCTGGCCCCCCCTCCTTTCCAATGCACTCGATGTCTGACTGCAGTGTGAAAAACTGCTGCCAAGGGGCATGCTCATAGGTACCTGGGCCTTTCATAGGCATGCTCGACTTGATAAGCGTAGGAAAGTTGTAAATGGGATGGTTCAGAGGCAGCTGCTGGGCATATATTCCTTACAGTTTTATTTCCAAGAGCTTGGAGGGATTTGGGAGGTAATGACATATTAGTAAACCTGGTTTTGGGGAACAAAGCATTTACACTTTTGAGTACAAAAGAATGAACTTCATTAGGTGATACATCAGATGGCAATCAACCAATGCCACCAATCCCTGCAGGGTGGAATTTATGTAGCATTTCCTTTATTGATCAGCAGTGACACTGGCTTATGTATTAGGGTTACAGTCTCCAGCAATTCTGCTATTCTTATAGTGTTTTATCCTCTGAATTGGAACAAGCACTTTTTTGACTTCCATCAGCTTTTCAGAGGCCAGAGCAGATTGGGGCAAGATTGCAGTGGGTGCTTGGTTTCCACATGTGCCATGGGCTAGGAGGAAGAGGGTTCAGAATCATGGGCGAGGCTAGCGCAGGACTTTGCAACTGGCTAATGGAAATGGCACGCGGAGGGCATACTTTCAGCAAGAGGTGACTGTCTCTGCGAGGTCCAAGTCTGTGCTCTCCTCAGTGTGTAACTCCACCTCACTGATGGCAGTGTCTTCCCTAAAGGATTTAAATATTCTTTAAACTCCTATAGGAGCTCATACACAGAGGGGTCCTGTAAGGCTACATAGCATTCTGCTAAAGACAACATAGCCTTCCATCGGTTCTAGCATCTTAGTGTAGGGAGGAAAGTGTTGATCCTTGAATGGTGCCTAGATAGAAACGTGAAGCAAAGGCAAGAGTTACTAGTGTTACAAGCCCTGGACAGGGAATCGGGAAAAGCCACAATAAGGAATAATTTTAGCATGTTTAAATCAAAGTCCATTAGAATCCTGATGGGCTTGAATGATCATCCATCACTAGGCTCCTCTTCAGTTTTACCTTTGTCTCCAAAACCAGACTAGAGAGTGATGAAAGCAGGATTCACTCTCGGTGATGTTGATAGCAATTGGGCTGATTTCACCCCAGGTGGCTTCTAGAGGTGGAGAAAGAAGGTCATCACCTGACTTTTAGGTTAAGGATATAGTGGCTCTGTCTCTCTTGGTTGCAGGAAGGTGTTGCAGAGTTGAAATTGAGCCCAGGTTGTGATGTTCTATATTTGGACAGCAATTCCCTTCTTGAGAAGAAAATCATTAGTGATAAATAGTTGTCAAAGTACATTTCATGTAGATTTAAGCCTAATATCTAAGGACAGCCTCGCTGGGGGGGGGGGGTACACTAATACCCAATACCTTCATTCAGCTCACAGAGGCCAGAGGAGTCCAATCCTATAAGAACAGGAGACAGGAACACAAGATGCAGCCTGCCAAAAGCACGTGCACCAAAAGCAGCAATTCCAGAATGCCTTTGGTTCTCTGGCTAGATATACCAAAGGGGAGTTCTGGTTTACCCCTTCCTAAGGATGCACCATTGCGGAAATGCTACATCTGATAGTGGTAGACCAGAACTCCAGCCAGACATTAATAATCCCATCTAGTGAACAACTTTGGAACTGGATTTTATGATATATATATATATATATATATATATATATATATGAATTCTATGTAGTCTCCAATTTCAACCCATCTAATCATGTCTCCCTCTTCAGAGAGGGGAATGACATAGCAGCAGCAGTAATGGCCCATTAGTGGAAAATTAGTTCCTTCCAGGCAAGAGGATAAAATCTCCAATCTGAGTGGAGTCCTACATTACAAACTACAAAAGACATAAAAAAGTTAATTCATTCAGGCTGGTCAATCACCTGGTCAAGGGACCACCCCTCAGGAAGGTGAGCTCCCTTAAGCCATGTAATAGGTAGGATAATTGCCTTTTTAATAGATCTGTACTTTTTCTTCACTCAATTCCTGCTCCCAAGGTGACGTAGCTATATAGCCACAGCCAAGCAATTTTTTAAGTCTATCCACTTTTCCTTTATCCATTTTCATCATTGCAACTCTGTTCTAAGCACATTTTTCCTAGAATCTGGGCTTCCTTGCTCCTTTTTTAAGTTCTCCCCTCCCTGTCATATTGATGTTTACCTGCCATATATCTGGATGGCTTTAATGTCAGCTTGAATCTAACAAAATGGTTTTCTTTCTCTTCTCTTTTGCATTCTCTTCCTCCGGGTAGTCACGGCTTTCCTGTCCTGGAGTTTTTCTTTTAAATTATAATAAAAATTTCCTAGAAAATAGAAAAAGATTACAGCCTTCTTGACAGATTCCCTGAGCATTTCCCTAGTAGACTAGGGATTCGGTAAAACTGGGTACAGAAAGTGATTTGTTTGGCACCAACCTCTAGTCGCACTTCAATGTCGACAGATGTCTTAGAAAACTATTCTTTAAGTTGCTAGGAAGCAACCCTCTGCTCCCAAGAGTCTGCTAACAGGTTAAAATTGAGCAGTATTTTCATCATTTTTCAATTTAGGTAAAATAACTTTCTTTGTGCCTGACAGGAATAATAATTCATCCTCATCACTCCGTGAAAACACTCAGCACTTGAACAGCCTGTAATAGGACTGCGTCGCAAGCCAAAGGGAAGTAAGTAGGAGAACAATAAAGACAGGCTTCTTGGCAAGATTGTCACTTCCCCTTCAAAAACGTGTGGCAGTGCTCACGAAATAAAAAAAATAAAAGTTTTTAAAACGAGCAACCACTATTGATCATGCCAGGGCTTTATGAATGCTCCTGCTCAGAACAGACGAAATGCAAAGTCGGTACCACTGTTGCACTGAGGGAAAATATCCTGAATATAACAGTGAGAGGAGGGGTCCCTCTGTGTTCCCCCTTGCCACCTCTAGGCCTCAGAGATGTCGCTTCGGCTAATGCTGAAGGGGAAAGTGAGGTAGCCAAGCAAATGCCTCCTTCCACCTGCTTCTGTCATTTGCAAGAAAGGAGAATGATAAAAACAGGTAAATAAATAAGCTCTTGTAAGATAAGCTGAACCCCAGAAAAATGGAGATGGAGAAATGTAAGATTGCTTTGAGTTTAAAAGGGGGAGACATCGGTGTGGTCGCGCACACCTTTAATCCCAGCACTTGAGACGCAGAGGCAGGCGGATCTCTGTGAGTTCAAGGCCAGCCTGGTCTACAAAGTGAGTTCCAAGACAGCCAGAGCTGTTGCACATAGAAACCCTGTTTCGAAAAACCTTAAAAGGGGGCGACTATTCCAAAATTAAACCCAAAAATCTTCATTGCAAATGAAATTTTCTGTTTTACCTCATAGGGCTTAAAATGTTCATTAGATTCAAAGGTAGATTCAGAGAAAAATATTTCACACGAAGCTAATATGGATACGCTGAGATACTGCACTGGGCCTGTAGCTCACCCATTCAATTAATATGAAGTGACCTGACACATTAAAGGGCATAAAAAAATCCACATGACAGGCATTATTTCTGGGGACTAGAAGTGCAAAGCTATTTCAGAAAATGGCACATCTCACAATGTGCCAGGCTTTAGGGAAGAAGAAAGTTTTAGGTCTTGAGTCCGTGAACGGCAGTTTACTAATCTTGAATGTCAGTATGAATTACTTGAGGATCCTGTAAGAGTCAGAAACTTCCTCAGAGAACTCTAACAAGACCCCCACCACCCCCCCCCCCCCCCCCCCCCCCCCCCGATATTGGTGTGACTGTCGTTGGACTACATTTCGAGTTACAGGCACTAACTCCATGGACTTCTCTTTCTGGAACAAACTGCTTATTTCCAAATAGCACAGGAGCCAAGTGGCGTGTAGTCATCTGTCAGTGTTCATTAGCGATGGCTGCCAGGACCTTCTGCAATCACAAAAACGTAGACACCCAAGTCTCTTACAAAATGATGGAGTATGTGCCTACTGCTCATGGAAATGTATTTCAAATACACTCTAGATGATTTATGTTACCTAGCTGCAATGTAAGTGCTGTGCTAGCAGCCAGTATGTTTTGCTATTTATGGAATAATAACAGAAATGTCTGACTATAGTTCAGATACAAGTGTTCTCTGAATTTCAATTCTCTGTGTGCCGTTGGTTGACTCTATGGAAACAAATCCCCCCCTGGCAGGCCAGGCGGGGGGTCTGCTGTACTCATTTGAATATGCAGCCTGCGCAGCCTGAACCATGAAAAAGGAAATCTCTAAGTTTGCAATTCTGTATACGAAGCTAATGTGCAAAATAGCAGGTGTTTTCCCTGTGTGTCCCCTGAAGATTAAGGTATAGCAATATAAAAGCAGTTCAATGGTCAGAAGGGTCTTCTCAATCAGAAAACCTGCTACGGACCAAGAGTTTTAAAGTACTTTCTAGAATTCGTTTACCTGGGCTCAGGGAGGTGGGATTCCATGTCATATGACGACTGAAACTGGGATTTGGCTTTTGAAAAACTCATTAGCAGGCTCGCTTCGGCAGCACATACATTAAAATTGGAACAATACAGAGAAGATTAGCACAGCCACTGCTCAAGGATGAAAAACTCGCTAGCACAGTGTCAAGTGTCCAAAATCAAAATTGACTGCACAGGGAGGTAGAGAGTATCTGGTAAGAGCTGTGGGAGGGGAAAACATGATCAAAATATATCATACAAAAAAAATTAAAGGAAAAAAAATGTGAATTTTCCAGCCTTCCTATATATCAGTAATAATCATTCTGAGAATAAATGCAAGACAGCAATATGATTTACATTGAAGAAAATAAACACTTGGGATAAAATTAATGAAAGAAGTAAAAAAAAAAAAACCCTTCCCAATGAGCTCTAAAACACAAAAGAAACAAAATAACAAAGAAAGACACTAAAGATGGAAAGACTAGTAGTTCACCAAGATGTAATGCATTTGCCATCAGCATTCCAATAGCATTCTTTTTTATGTTTATTTATTACTTCAGGTTACATCTCCATCACAGTGTCCTCTTTCCACCCCTCCCAGGCCCGCCCTCCCACCCTCTACCCCCTATCCCTTCCATCTCACTCCTCTGGAGTGGAGTGTCCCTACATAACAGTCCCTGCTCCAGTTCAACAGTCATATGACCAAGAGCCTCCTCATACACTGGGGCCTACAAGGCAGCACCACTAGGGCAAGGTGTCTCATTGATAGGAAACAAAATCTATGCTCCTGTTCCCTTTGGTGCATTGGCTGCAGTATAATTATCCTGTACTATATTGCTAAAATCCAATTATAAGTGAATAGATAACATGTGTATCTTTCTGAGCCTAGGTTAGCTCACTCAGGATGAGCTTCTCTAGCTCCATCCATTTGGCTGCAAATTGCATGATTTCGTTGTTTCTGATGGCTGAGTAGTATTCCATTGTGTAGATGTACCACAGTTTTTTTATGCATTCCTCAGTTGAGCAACAACTGGGTTGTTTCCAGTTTCTGGCTATTACAAATAAGGCTGCTATGAACATAGATGAGGAAATATCCTTGTAAGGTTTGGTGAGGAATCATTTGCATGTATACCCAGAAATAGTATGGCTGGGTCTTGAGGTAGAGCTATTCCCCAATATCATTCCTTAGAGAAAAGAAAACAATTAAAATTTACATGGAAACCCCAAAGACAATTTATAAGCAAAGTAATCTTGAGGGGAAAAATAATACTATTTATTTAAATAAAAAATAATATTATTAAATTAGTATATCTAATCTCAAATTATACTACAGAGTCATGGTAACAAAACAGCAGCAGCACAAATTGTACGAGGACACATGTAGTACAAAGGAATAAAACAGAACTCATAAGTAAACACACATACAGTTGCGACCACCCAATTTTTTAATAAAGTTGACAAAGATGCATATTGAAAGAAAGCCTGTTCAACAAATGGTGCTGAGGAAACTGCATAGATGAAATTATATATCACTATATGCAAAAATCATCTCCAACTGAGGAAAGATCTTACTCTAATACTGAAACCAAAAAAAAATGCTTAATGGAAAAACTAGGGAAATTACTTCAAGATATGAAATAAGCAAAGACTTTTTCAATAGGATTCCAATCACGTTGGAATGAGGCCGCCAGTAGGCAAACACTAAACTAAAAAACTTGTGTACACCAAGCAGAGTTAAATAGGGAAGAGACAGATTCTCTTTAGAGAACAGGAGAAAAATCTTTCCTACCTGTGCATCTGACACAGGATTAACATCTAGACTATATAAAGAGCTGGAAAAAACAAACAATAAGAAAAGCAACCAACCCAACAGATAAATAGGCTAATGAAATGGAGAGAAAATTCTCAAAAGATGAGAGTTGACAAGATGGCTCATTGTGTAAAGGCGCTTGCTGCCAAATGTGATAACCTGAGATGACTTCCTGGGACTCGCATGGTAGGAGGAGAATTCCTCTGACATGCATGTGTGCGTGGCTACATACATAAACATACCACAAAATAAAATAATAAAGATTTACTTCCTTTTTAATTTTGTGTGTATGCCTGTGTGTGTGTGCGCGCCTGTTTATGTGTTTCTATGTGTGTGTGTGCGTATGTGTGTCTGTCATGCACATGTGTTCAGGTGCCCATGGATGCCCCAGGATCAGCAGTTACAAATGGTTACGGGCTGCCTGACATGGGTACTAGACACTGAACTTGGGGCTTCTGCAAGAGCAACAGTTGTTCTTATCAGCTGAGCCGTCTTTCCAGCTCCTGTCTGCAGTATCTTGAATGAATGCTAGGGGTGACTTAACTGTATTGTTGACAGTCTCCAAGTAGCTCTGGTGAGAAACCAAAACACCAGTCCTCTAAATCATACTACAAATCATTTTGGTATTTCTTGAGTGAGTTAGTTAATTAGAAAATTTTTTATATCTTTTTGTATTAATCAGGGTTCTCTGGAGGAATAGAATCAATAGACTGATTATACATATACATATATACATGTATATATGTTCATACATGTTTTTATTTATCATCAATTTAAGTTGAAATAGTGACAATAGCTCTCTCACACTTGAGAGGCTGAGAACCTCATAGTTGCTCAATCCTAAGGTTGGATGTCTCAGCAATTTCAGTCTGGTTCCAAAACCCTGAAGAGTTCTGGAGAACCACTGTTCCTTGGACAACAATGGAAGCCCCAGGAATATTGGTTCTAATAACTTCTCTAATCAGAGAAATTCTCATATATGGCAACTGCAGTAGAGGAAATTAAAAAATTAGCATCAAGAGGGAAAGCCAAGGGATCAAAAGCAAACAAACAACCTTCCTTCCAATGTTCCCTGAGATCTAGGCTGTTGTAGATGGTGCTGCTCAAATTTTGGATGAGTCTTCCCACATCAACAAAGGCAATTGGGACATTTCTTTAACTGAAGCTCCCTACTTAAGTGATTCTAATGTTTGTCAAGGTGACTTTAAAATCAATCAACAAAGAGCATGCATGAAGTGGACCTAAGTTCCCTACACATATATAACCGATGGTCGACTTGGTTGTCATGTGGGTCCCCTAGCAAGTGGAGCAGGGGCTGTCTGTGACATGGACTCTGATGCTTGGTTTTCTATCACTTCCCCCTAACGGGATGGTCATGCCTGGCCTCAGTGAATGAAGATGTGCTCAGTCCTGATGCTGGTGGGGGGAGGCTACCCTTTTCAGAGGAGAAGGGGAGGGTGGATGGGGGAAGAGAGAGGGAAGATGGGACCCAGAGAAGAGGGGAGAGGCTACAATTGGGTTGTAAAGTGAATAAACTTATATTTTTAAAAATTACACTTTACAGTAGTGGAGCTGCCATGTCAGGTCCCAGAGCAAGAGAAAGCTCTTAGCTCTCATATGACTGATGAAATGAGGGGGAGGTTGATATGTGAGGACCCCCCCACCAGAGGAGTAAGATAGGTGGGAAAGGGGGTAGAAGTGGGATGGGGCTATGATCAAGATGTAACTTGAATTAATAAATAAACGCATTTAAAAAAATCAATCATCACAACTATATGGACTAAGTTAAAGGAATAATGTGAGAATTCGAGCTTATTTCTAGGGTTGTGAGGCCCAATTGTGAACATTTTTAAATCAAGAAATAAATGAGAAACATTCTGGTAGCCTGACATTGTTCTTGCTAACTTATGGGAAACACACACTAGAGATTCATGGTAGTTTTCTCTGACCTTCAGGTAACAGAACCACGTGATGTTTCCAGCAGGGCTATTTGCAGTCCAGAATTATTATCAGTGGAAACCTTGTCTAGTTGCATTATTTTTCTGTGTTTGCTCTTCTGAAATATGTATGTATGTATGTGTATATATTTATGCAAATATATATGTATCTATATTGTGTGTGCTCTTCAAAAGTATTTATCTACTATTGCATAATCAACTCACCAAATGTTTTCTTTCTCATTTAATATGGAGAATATCTTGTTGAGAACCAAAATATATGACATTCTTGGATATCCATGAAGATTGAAATTGGTCCCCAAATAGCATATAGAATTTAGTTCTGATTGCAGTGTGGAAAACACCAAATTCAGCAGGAGTCATTGAATATTTTTGTGTATTACTTATATGATTGATATATGGGAAATACAGCATGCATTCAATTAAAAATTATTCTACTTGGATTAGTAGTTGGCAATTCAAACTGATATGGGCTGTATTTGATTATATGCTAAGACAGGAAGAAAAATACTGGAAAAACTTGCTGATCTTTTTCCCCTTAAATATTAGTTCTTGACAAACTAAATTCATTTTTTCAGTAAAGCTATTATTCTGCTTTGAAGGAGTCATCAAGAACATTGGATCCCTGTTTGTTCGATATTCACAATTCTGGACAGAGATTTTATACTCATCTCATATACTGGTGAAATTAGCAGAAAAGCAAGTTATTTGTATTTATATGATACTAAACTGTAAAATTCTAGATAGCCCAGATTAGGTATTATTGCTCTCATATTTTAAGTTGAATTCTCCACCTAGTGGATTCATTGGAATGATAGTGTTATTTGTCAGAATCACCCTAATGTTGTGACCCCTTAATACAATTCCTCGTGTTTTAGAACTGTATTATGTGATTCCCCAATCGTAAAATTATTTTTGTTGCTTTTTCATACATGTAATTTTGCTACTGTTATGAATCATAATTTAAACATCTGTGGTTTTGATAGTCTTTGGAGGTCATAACCCATAGATTGAGAACCCCAGCTCTAATCACACAAACTAAGATGACTCTGGTATATAAACCTGGCATTTAAGGATTAGGAAGAAGAAAGCCTCTGTATACTTCCTGAGGCTATAGAGTAATACTTAGTGGAGTACGTGGTTTTCTAAATCCCATGTAGTACCAGACACAAATCTCTGCTGACATAGTTCCGCCCACTAATATGTAAGGCAGCATGCTCCCCAAATGCTATCAATTCAAAAATTTTAATATGCTCAGCAACTTGTAATTTTGATGATAAAATTCTTCTGGTAACACCAAAACTGCAAAACAAATCTGACACTTCATGCAATGGACATAATCTTCTCTAGTTAAGCTTTCCTAGATAAGTGTGCATTATCAGTCTCAGATAGAACCATGAACTATTCCTTCTATTCCCTCAGATGTCTGAACTCAAAATGTCAAGTCTGTTGCTCACTGCATTTTGTTGATTCTTTATCATCATCATCATCATCATCATCATCATCATCATCATCATCATTATTATTGGTTGCTTGGTATGCTTCACACATAGCCAGGTATAAAGAGTCTCAGCTCTCTATTACTATCCGTACAAGGTTCCCTCTATTCTTTCCTCTAAACTTTGTATAAACGTGACGATTATCACACCTCAAAAGTAATCAAGCTTTGATTGTACTATCAGGTTCAGTTTGACTCCAAGATTTGCGTGTAGGTTTTGGTGCTATAGAGCAAACCTAGGCATCACACATGCTGAATGCTTGTGGTGTCTCTAAGCAATACTACAAACCTTAGTTTTTGTTAATGACTCCTGATACTCCTCGCCCCCCCCCTCCATTGAGATTGTTGAAGTTCTTCTTCTCCATCTGAGCTATGCCCACTCCCTTGGGTCAATCAGTATTCAAGCAAGTGGCCCATAATAATCTCAGGCTACCAATAAGTGAAGCCAAGAAACATTCTCTCTCAGCTATACATTTTACACTAGAATTGTGTGAAAGGCTCCTCAGTATCTGCAGAGAACTCATTTCCCATCTTTTCCAAAACACTGTGAAGTTAAAATAGTTAGCTTCTATTTGCAGCAGTCTAATATCCTACTAGCCTCATAGCTTTGCTCTAAACTTCAGACTGTCCCATGCAACTATGGATTTCAGCCTTGTTCCTCTCTCTTTGCTCAAGAAAACTAGTTCATGCCCTATCTACCTCTAGCTCCATCACAGAAAGCAGCTATAGAAGGAACAGTTGCACTGGGATTCAATAGGGTGGTCTGCCTGATGCAAATATGACTGTATTCTGAAGATTCTTACTCATTACAAATAAAAAAAGTGCCTAAAACTAACCTTAATTTAAGGACAGCCTACATCACCATACACTGACCATTAGCTGCCCTGGGCAGCAATCCTTTAATGGCTGAAACAGTTCAACCCTCATCTCATGCTCAAGCGCCTCTTCAACACTCTCCAACCTAATTTCAACACCTTATAATATTTTATCTTCAAACCCTTCAGAAATACAAAAACAGGGAATACAGCTTCTGGTTCAAGATATGATATGGCATAGCATGTAAAAAAATTAGAACATGTGTTTCCAATACATGCATCATTATGAAGGAACACCTTCACTAAGGAAATATTATCTTACTGATTATGAATTTGGGGAAACTACTTGGGTATTTGGAGCTTCTGGTATTGGGATAATTGGGAGAAGTGAAACTATTTAAAACATTATCTGATCTGGATTATCTATGGAAGGTAAGGTGACGGTAACACAATCAAGATACGAGAATAATATGGACAGAAAACAGAGACACTACAAATGCCTACTATCAAAAATTATAATTGCCAATGACAGCAGCTTCTTAGATGGCTCCACCAGAGGTTCTGTCATTAATTATATCATTAACGTACAAACTTCCTGGATGAAATCAAAGAATTATCAGAATAGGAGAAAACAAATCTTATCTATAACATATACTGAAGTGTTCTTCCCCATGGAGGAACTGCACAGTGGATTATACAGTATAAGTGACCAGCCCTGAAAACACATACAAGAAGCATTATATGGACTGAATGGGTTGTATTTGTGTATTTAGGAATACACACACAGACACACACACACACACACACACACACACACACACACACACACCAATTAAAGAAAAAAGGTCACAACTTAGTGAGAGACCAAGGTAACGGGTACATGTGAGGGTTTGAAGGGAGAAAAAAAAGGGGGGGAGATAATATAATATGATTTTTATTTCAAAATAAGTATATTTTTTAAATGTTCACTTACATTATTTTCCTTGTCATGTCAGACTTATTTATTTCAACTAACTTACATTCTTTTACAATTCATAAAAAGCATTCTGATGACGGTGACATTTCAATATGAGAGTGACAGCTCTAAGAAATCAAATCACCAAAATACAGTTTTAGAATGAAAAGCTGTTCTTAGACTCAAGTGATGCATTTTCAATATTTGTACATATGAATATGCCAATATATACTGACTTTTGTATATATAATAATAAATGTTGGTATATCAAGTTAAAAGGCTACAAATTGCCATGCAACTGATATAAACACATTGCTTTCATAAAAAGGAAAACCAACTCATTTAATTAACTAAAGGTAATCCTAAACTACTAAACATCTAACTCTATGATGAAAAGTATCTTTTAAATCATACTATATGAACTATACTCACTAAAACATGGGAAATAAATAACACCACACCAGCAAAACCAAAACAAAAAACAAAAAAAGGAGGGCGGACAAAACACACATACACTCTACCATCACCAAAATCAAAATAACAAGAATTAACAATCATTGCTCATTAATATCTCTCTACATCAATAGATTCAACTCCCCAGTAAAGACTAATAGAATGAATATGAAAATAGTAATTATCATTCTGCTGCGTGCAGGAAATACACCTCAACAACAAAGAGAGGCATTACCTCAGACTCAAAGTCTAGAAAAAGGTTTTTCAAACAAACAGGCCAAAAAAGCACGCTGGCGAAGCCATTCTAATATCTAATAAAATAGACTTTGGAGCAAAATTAATCAAAAGAGATGGGGAAGGACACTTCATACTCATTAGGGGGGAAAAAAAACCCAAGATGATGTCTCCAAACATCTATGCTCCAAATGCAAGGGCATCTTCATTCGTAAAAGCAACATTACTAAAGGTTAAATCACATATCGAACCCCACACATTAATAGTAGGAGACTTCAAGAACCCACTCTTACCAATGAACAGGTCGTTGAGACAGAAACTAAACAGAAAAATAATGAAACCAACAGATGTTATGAATCAAGTGGACCTAACAGATAGCTTCAGATCATTTCACCCAAACACAAAAAGAATTCACCTTTTTCTCTGCACCTTACAGAACCTTCCTCAAAATTGACCATATAGTCTGTCACAAAGCAAACCTCATCAGATACAAGAAAATTGAAATATCTCCTTGTATCTTACACCACCATGGATTAAAGCTAGATTTCAATAACAAAAGAAACAACAGTAAGCCTACAAACTCATGGAAACTGAACAACTCTCTACTCAATGACCACTGGAGCAGGAAAGAAATAAAGAAATTAAAGACTTTTTAGAATTCAATGAAAATTAAGGCACAACATACTCAAACTTATGGAACACAACGAAAGCACTGCTAAGAGGAAAGTCCGTAGTACTACGTGCCTTCATAAAAAAAATTGGAGAGCTCTCACACTATCAAATTAAAAGCACACCTGAAAGCTCTAGAACAATAAGAAACAAACACACACAAGGTGAGTAGATGTCAGCAAACAATCAAACTCAGGATGAAATCAATGAATGAGAAACAAAGAGAACAATGCAAAGAATCACTGAAACCAAGAGCAAATTCTTTGAGAAAAATCAACAAGACACACAAACCCTTACCCAAACTAACTAAAGGAGAGAGAGTATCCAAATTCACAAATTCAGAAATGAAAAGGGTAGAATAACAACAGATACTAAGGAAAGCCAAAGAATCCTAAGGTCTTACTTCAAAAGCCTCTACTCCACAAATTTGGAAAAATCTAAACAAATGGATTTTTTTGATAGATTCCACTTACCAAAGTTAAATCAGAATCAGGTAAACAATTTAAACAGTCTTACAATCCCTAAGGAAATAGAACCAATCTCCCAACCAAAAAAAAAGCCCAGGACCAGATAGTTTCAGTGAAGAATTCTACCAGACTTTCAAAGAATAGTTAACTAATACTCCTCAAACAATTCCACAAAATAGAAACAGAAAGAACACTGTCAAACTCATTCTATGAGACTGTAGTCTCCCTGATACCTAAACCACAGAAAGACTCAACAAAGAAAGAGACGATCAGACCAAATTTTCTTATGACCATTGATGTAAAAATACTCAATAAAATACTCAAAAACTGAATCCAAGAACACATTAAAACATCATCCACCATGTTCAAGTAAGCTTCATTCCAGTGATGCACAGATGGTTCAGTATGCCAGAATCCATCAATGTGATCCACCATATAAACAAACTGAAAGAAAAAAAACACATGATCACCTCATTAGATGCTGAAAAAGCCTTTGACAAAATCCAACACCCCTTCATCATAAAAGTCTTGGAGACATCGGGTATACAAGGCCCATACCTAAACACACCAAAGGCAATATACAACAAGCTGATAGCCAACATCAAATTAAATGGAGAGAAACTTAAAGCAATTCCACTAAAATCAGGGTCAAGTCAAGGCTGCCCACTCTCTACATATCCATTCAATACAGCACTTGAAGTTCTACCTAGAGCAGTAAGACAGATTTCAAAGTATCCATAATTGCAGATGACATGATAGTATACATAAGTGACCCCCAAAATTCTACCAGAGAGCTCTTATAGCTGATAAACACCATAAGCAAAAGTGGCTGGATACAAAATTAATTCAAAAAAAGCCAATAGGTCTCCTTTATACAAATAATAAATGGGCTGAGAAAGAATTTCGGTAAACAACACCCTTCACAATAGCCATAAATAATACAAAATATCTTGTGTAACTCTAAACAAGCAAGTGAAAGACCTGTACGACAATAACTTCAAGTCTCTCAAGAAAGGAACTAAAAAAGATATTAGAAGATGGAAGGATCTCCCATGTTCATGGATCACTGTGATTAAGTTAGTAAATGACCATCTTACTATAAGCAATGTACACATTTAATGCAATTCCCATTAAATTCCAACACATTTCTTTACAGACCTGGAAACAGCAATTTTCAACTTCATATGGAAATTTTTTAAAAAGCAGGATAACTAAAAAAAATCCTGTACAATAAAAGACCTTCTGGAAGTATTACCAGCTGGAATATCTGTGTACAGCTTATTTCAAGCTGTACTTCAGAGTAATAGTAATAAAAACCACATAGTAATGGCATTAAAGCAGACAGGTTGATCAATGGAATTGAATCAAAGACCCTGAAATAAATCCACACACCTACAGACACTTGATTTTTGACAAAGAAGCCAAAACCATACAGTGGAAAAAATGATGGTCACTTAATTTTTGACAAAGAAGCCAAAACTGTACAATGGAAAAAGGACAAGCAACTTCAACAAATGGTGCTGGTCAAAATGGATGTCTACTTGTAAAAGAATGAAATTAGACCCATACTTATCACCTTGTACAAAACGTAAGTCCAAGTGGATCAAAGACCTGAAAGAAAAAAAACACATGATCACCTCATTAGATGCTGAAAAATCTAAATCTACTAGAAGAAAAAGTGGGAACAAACCTCGAAATCATTGGCACAGGTGACAACTTCCTGAACAGAACACCAACAGCTCAGGACCTGAGATCAACAATCAATAAATGGGACCTCATGAAACTGAAAAGCTTCTGTAAGGCAAAAGACACTGTCATTCGAACAAAACGGCAGCCTACAGACTAAGAAAAAATTTTCATCAATACCACATCTGACAGAGGACTAATATCCAAAATCTACAAAGAACTCAAGAAATTAAATGCCAAGAAACCAAATAATCCAATCAAAAAATGGGGGATGGAGCTAAATAGAGAATTCACAAAGGAGGAATCCCTAAGGGCTGAGAGATACTTGAAGAAATGCTCAGCATCCTTAGTCATCAGAGAAATGCAACTCAAGACTACTCTGAGATACCATCTCACACCTGTCAGAATGGGTAAGATCAAAACTCAAAAGAAAGCATCTTCAACAAATGGTGCTGTCTAACTGGATGTTTTCATCAAGAAGAATGTAAACAGATACACATTTATCACCCTGCACAAAACTCAAGTCCAAGTGAATCAAAGACCTCAACATAAAACCAGACACACAAAGTGTAATAGTAGAGAAAGTGGGAGAAAGCCTTGAACGCATTGGTACAGGAGACAACTTCCTGAACAGAACACCAATACCTCAAGTACTAAGATCAACAATCAATAAATAGTACAACCTGAAACTGAAAAGTTTCTGTAAGGCAAAGGACACCATCAACAGGACAAAATGGTAGCCTCCAGAATGTGAAAAGATTATCACCAATCCTACATTTGACAGATGGCTAATATCCAAAATATATAAAGAACTCAAGAAATTAAACCCTAACAAACCAAATACCCCAATTTAAAAATGAGGTACAGAGCTAAACAGAGATTCTGAACATAGGAATCTCTAATGGCCCAGAAGCACTTGAAGAAATGCTCAATGTCCTTAGTCATCAGGGATATGCAAGCCAAAACAACTCTGAGATTCCATCTTATACCCATTAGAATAACTAAGATCAAAACCACAAGTGACAGCACATGCTGGCGAGGATATGGAGAAAGGGGAACACTCCTCCATTGTTAGTGGGAGTGCAAACTTGTATAAACACTTTGGAAATTAATCTGGTGGTTTTTCAGAAAATTGGGAATAGTTCTACCTCAAGACCCAGCTATATGGCTCCTGGGAATATAACCAAAAGATGCTCCACCATATCCCAAGGACACTTGCTCAGCTATGTTCGTAGCAGCTTTATTCATAATAGCCAGAAACTGGAAACATCCTAGATGTCCCTCAACCAAAGAATGGATAAAGAAGCTGTGGTATATTTGCAAAATGGAATACTACTCAGCTATTAACATCAAGGACATCATGAAATTTGCAGGCAAACAGATGGAACTGAGTGAGGTAACCCAGACCCAGAAAGACACTCATGATATGTGTTCACTTAGAAGTGGGTATTAGCCATAAAGTACAGGATAACCATGCTACAATCCAGACCCAAAGAAGCTAAATAACAATGAAGCTCATGGGAAGGTGCTTGAATCTCACTCAGAAGGGGAAATAAAATAGACATTGGAAGTAGATAGAAGGAGGGAACTGGGTCAGAGACAGGGTGGGAGAGTTACAGGATGGGAATTAGGTATGGGTAGAGTGGAGAGGACTGGGAGAGAAAACAGAAATCAGTGGAGAGGGGCATCTCTGGGGAAAGAGGGGGCTTCCTGGAGTCTATAGGAGTTGCCCTAGCTGAGATTCCTAGCAGAGGGAAATATGGAGCCTGAATTTGGTCACCTCTTGTAGCCAGGTGACTTCCAGTGGAGGGAGGGAGACACCAATCCAACCACAAAACCTTTGACTCAAAATTTGTAAATTTGTACTGTTTACAAGAAGCACAGGGATAAAGATTCAACAGAGATTGAGAGAAAGGCCAACCAATGACTGGCAAAACTTGAGACCCGCTCCATGGGAAAGAGCCAACCCCAGACACTATTAATGATACTCTGCTATTCTTCCAGACAGGAGCCTAGCATAACAGTCTTCTGAAAGGCTTCATCCAACAGCTGAAGGAAACAGATACAGGGACTCACAGCCGAACAATAGGCAGAGCTCAGGGAGTCTTGTGGAAGAGTGGTGGGGGAAGAACTGAGGGAGCCCAGGGATCAAGGAAGACCTACAGAGTAAACTAACCTGGACCCACTGGGGCTCACAGAGACTGAACCACCAACCAAAGAGCATGCATGGACTGGACCTAGAACTCCTACACATATGTAGCAGATATGCAATTTTCTCTTCATGTGGATTCCCTAACAATTGGAGTGGGGGCTGTCTCTGACTCTCTTGCCTGCCTTTGGATCTCTTTCCCATAGCTGAGCCACCTTGTGTGGCCTGGGTGGGAGAGGATGCATTTAGTCTTGCTGCAACTTGAAGTAAAGGGTGGATTGGTACCCATGGGGGGCGCTCACCTTCTCTGAGGAGAAGGGGAGGGGAGGATGAGAGGAGGGGTTGTGAGGGTGGGACTGGGAAAAGAAGAGTGAGGAGAGCTTTGATCAGGCTGTAAAATAAATAAATAATTTTTAAAGTATATACCATGTATGATGGGAACTGTCCAGGCAGCCACTGGTATGTCATTTCTTAGTTTTGGAAGCTGCAGGCCCTGCACTTCCTATAAAATCAGATATATTTATCCCTCTCAGGTCTCTGAGTTGGTTGAAGAACAGATAGCTAGAGTCTCATAGTTAAATTTTGAGTTGTTTAGGAATCAAGAGGGTGTTCTGGATCTAAGAGAACGTTTTTAAAATTGTGATGCAAGTTAGGATGGAAGCTGAGTTAGATATAGGACTTCTATGACCTCTTATGACACTACATGACATTGAACATAAGATTTTTTCCCAAAAACCTTCCTTTAAAATGTTGTGTATGTTTAATTATATCTACACGTACATTTTTGTGTGTGTATATGTGCACATGAGCGCAGGTGCTCACAGAGACCAGAAAAGGGTATTGGATCTCCTGTGGCTGATGTTCCAGATGATGGTTAGCTATCCAACATGGTTTCTGGGACCTAAACTCCGGTCTTCTGGGTCTTCTGTAGGAGGAGCTAGTGTTCTTAACTGCTGAACCTCCTCTACAGCGCCAGCCAAAAACTTCTCATTATGAAAACCTGGTGTTTTTTCATGACTGCCAATTATTAAGCCATGCTTATTTAAGACTAAAATCTATATGGAGGTGTTCCCTCCAAGCTTTTAAATTTGTACAGTAGTTTAATGATAGAAACATTTGTGAGTTTGTAGATTGAAAATTAAGAGTTAGCATTATTTGATTCTTTGACTAGTGTTTATTCCTCAAAAATAGTTTTCTAACTCATTATATATGTTAAACATTAGTCTGGCAATTATGTATGTTTGTTTGTGAGTAGGGAATTAAACCAACAGATTATGGGAGCAATCATATATATGCATAGATATATGCATACAAATGTATAAAGCTTTCTTTTCCCTTAAGTAGTTAATGACTGTTATGAAAAAGTTGAAGCCTTTACAGAAAATCTGGGCATATAAACAAAAACTAAATTGTGTGGTTTAAACTTCAAGTGAAGTAGGAGTTCAAAGAGAGGAACAAATGTGGGTTGTAGCTTCTTAGGGAACGCTGTGGGAAGGGAAATGTAAGACTATATTTAATACTGTTGCACAGGGCTGAATATGCTCATGTAGTTTCCATTAAAACATAAAGACCCTCCTCCCTAGGGCATGAACTCATGAAATCATGACCCCGTAATTTAGAACAACTTCTCAATCGGATTGACAGGCATGACATCATGAAGCAGGATGAAACATTCTCAATTACACAGCTTCTGGAAATGTGCAGAAAACCCTGAAAGAGGAAGGCTATCGTCTACTCAGCCAATCACGTGGAATCAAGGCTGGGGTGAACGAGTTGCAGATGTCATAGTAAGTCCCCATAATGTGCATTCATCTTTAAGCACAGGAGAAGGGGTGTAAGGGGAGGGTGAGTTGGACTTGAGGTGGATTGTCTTCCCAGATATGTGGACGACTGTTTTTCTCAGGTTCATTGCAATTGCATGAGGCTGTTTGACTACCCCTGATCATGGATAAGTGAAATGGCATATGTACTTCTAGGCTATGTTAAACTTTAAGCTGTAAGATTAAAACTGTCACCATTGATTGAGCTACTACATAATGGACAACTACCTTGAAAAGTTACCCAGAATAAGACTAGGAAAACAACTATGGGCAGCAAAAGCACATGGTCCCTTGATGATATCATGGGACCCAAAGTCATTCCCAGGTCATGTGACTTTTACTAGTCGGATTAAAGGCATGCCTCACTGTGTTTCTCCCGTTATCACACGGTTTCATATTTCAGAATTAGATCCTTGACCCATTGCAAACACCCTACTTCAGGATATAAAGTTTGGCTCTAGTTTTGTTTTTTCCTGATTGAATAAATAAGTTATCCTTCTGTCCTAATTAGTAAAACCCTACCTGTGCCCCAGGGTTGTGCTATCTTTTTGGACCACTGTTGGATTTCCTTTTATGTTTTATTGCTGATACTCTATTGGAGCACCAGGCACCAAAGAGGTGCAGCAAAAAGGCATCAGAATAGTATATGCAGTCATAAATAATTGCAACAACTTCTATCATAACAGGCTTGTTTATTTCTGACTTCTTTTTCCACCTCTGTGGGGGGCGGGGGACTAAGCCCAGCAAAAATAATTCTGTGGCTTTATTGAGATGGCATTAAGTTTATAAATCAACTCAGGGGCAACTGGCAGTTTTATGATACTGACTCATCAAAACCAGAACAAACAGTGTCTATCTAGTTTCTCAAGTTTACTTTTGTGTCTTTCAGGAATTCTTTTGTGACAATAAGATTTTATTTCTTATTAAATTTACTTTTTAGTGTTTCGTCTTATTCTTTGCTATTGAGGATGAGATTTTCTTTATCATTTTATGTTCACGCTGATTGCCATTTGTCAAGTTCACATATCCTTATGTTTTTCTGCATTCTTATTGTTTAATTTACCTTTATTTTCCAAGTTTATTATTCTGTACCACCACAATTCTTTATAGACCTGGAAAAGGCAATTCTCAACTTCATACGGAATAACAAAAAACCCAGAATAGCTAAATCAATCCTGTACGTTAAAAACACATCTGGAGGTATCACCATCCCAGATTTTAAGCTGTACTACAGAGCAATAGTAATAAAAACAGCATGGTACTGGTATAAAAGCAGACCAGTGGATCAATGGAAATGAGTTGAAGACCAAGAAATAAACCCACACACCTATGGTCACTTAATTTTTGACAAAGAAGCCAAAACCGCACAATGGAAAAAGGACAGCATCTTCAACAAATTGTGCTGGTCCTACTGGATGTTGACTTGTAAAAGAATGAAATTAGACCCATACTTATCACCTTGTACAAAACGTAAGTCCAAGTGGATCAAAGACCTTAACATAAGTCCGGACACACTAAATCTATTAGAAGAGAAAATGGGAAAAACCCACTAACTCATTGGCACAGGTGACAACTTCTACTGTACAGAACACCAATAGCTCAGGACCTGAGACCAGCAATCAATAAATGTGACCTCATAAAACCAAAAATCTTCTGTAAGGCAAAAGAAACTGTCATTCGAACAAAATGGCAACCTACACATTGGAAAAAAAAAATCTTCACCAACCCCACATCTGACAGAGGGACAATATCCAAATTTAAATGCCAAGAATTTAATGCCAAGAAACCAAATAATTCACTCAAAAAATGGGGAACAGAACTAAACAGAGAATTCACAAAGGAAGAATTCCTAAAGGCTGAGAGACACTTGAAGAAATGCTCAGCATCCTTAATCATCAGAGTAATGTAACTCAAGATTGTAGGGGGTTAGATAAATTAGATTTAGAAAATATATAGGGGTTTCTGATACTGTCTCGTAATTCGGGTCATGAAGAGCATTATCAGCATGTGGACTAAAAACAGGAAACAAACAGGAGACTTAATAGACTGAAAAACAAGGTTGAAGTCAGAAAAAACAGAAAATACTTAATGGACTGAAAAACAAGGTTGTCAGAAAAACAGGAAAGACTTAATGGACTTACAGAAACAAAGTATCTGGCCTGACATTGTTTTCAGCTGCTAAGTGGGAGGAGCCCAAATTAAGCTGAAACGGAGTTCCTCCTATTTAAGGACAGTGCATGGAGCCCAAAAAAAGAAGAGGCCCCTGATGCTAGAGAGCTCCAAGAGTCCTGCTGAAAAAAGGGCTGGCCATTGATGGCCAGCTCTCTCCCTGAAGTAGAAAGAAGCTGGTGAGCAAAGAAAGCCTGAGCAAGACACCAAAAGGTCAAGGACTAAACTCTGTGGCTCAGCTTATGCCTAGAGGGGTTTGATCTGTCCGAACAGTGGCCTAAAGGAAACTGTGCCTGGCTTTAAGGACTGAGGCAGAGCAGCTGAGTTCCTGATTCAAAAGAAGTAAGTTGGCCTTCAGAAGGCTGGGGTCTCCCACAGAGAAGAAAGCATGAAGCCTTATTTAAGGTGAGACTGCAATAACCAACTTACCCTGACGAACCTGCATCTGAGAGATCCAGAAAAAGGACTGCTAAGTGCGTTAAAGAATCTACAACAAAGACTGTGTTCCTGACGACTGAGGACCTGCCCCAGAGACTGTATCATTCTAAAAGGTTAGAAAAATAGTTATCAGTAGGTTTAGTGGATAGATTAAAGGGGTTGTAGGAATTCATAGGATTAATAGTTAAGAAATTGTTGGTGTTTGATATAAGTGAATTTAGTAATAAATAAATAAATAAATAAGTGTTAAATAATAATTTAAAAGTTCGGTTACACAAGATGACTCTGAGATTCCATCTCACACCTGTCAGAATGGCTAAGATCAAAAGCTCAAATGACAGCACATGCTGGCAAGGGTGTGGAGAAAGGGAAACCCTTCCCCATTGCTGGTGGGAGTGCAGGCTTGTGCAACCATTATGGAGGTCAGTCTGGCAATATCTTAGAAAACTTGGAATGGCTCTGCTTCAGAACCCAGCCATACCACTTCTGGGTATACATCCAAATGACTCCTCATGGAATCATAAGGAAGTCTCCTCATCTATGTTCATAGCAGCCTTATTTGTAATAGCTAGAAATTGGAAACAACCCAGATGTCCCTCAACCAAGGATTGGATTAAAAAACTGTGGCACGTCTACATAATGGAATACTACTCAGCCATCAGAAACAATGAAATCCTGCAGCCAAATGGATGGAACTAGAGAAGCTCATCCTGAGTGAGCTAACCCAGACTCAGATGGATACACATGGCATCTATTCACTTATAATCGGATTTTAGCCATATAGTACAGGATAACTATACTACAACCAATGTACCAAAGGGAACATGAACATAGATTTTGTTTCTTGTCAATGAGACACTTTGCCCTAGTGGTGCTGCCTTGTAGGCCCCAGTGTATGAGGAGTCTCTTGGCCCTCATATGACTGTTGAACTGGGGCCTGGGACTGTTATCTAGGGACACTCCACTCCGGAGGATTCGAATAGAAGGGATAGTGGGTAGAGGGTGGGAGGGCGGTACTGGTAGGGGTGGAAAGAGGGCACTGCGATGAAGATGTAACCTGAAGTAATAAATAAACATTTAAAAAGATATTAATATGCCAGAGTTTGACTTTAAAATAGAATCCAAATTGCATAGCCTTTTGTAATATGGCTCACTGTGCAAGTGTTCTGGTTCACTGCAGTTACTCAGAAAACCGTGTTAAATGTTGATATATTCATTACCTGGAGCTCTCCAGTCTAACACTGACAGAGAAGTCCATCAACAGTGACAGAAAGGGAAATAAAATGTGTGGTGGCTGTAAAAATTATTTGAAGTTGCAGCTGACAAAGCTGTAATGAAACATCAAAAACCCATTTCATAGCAAAAAATCCAACTATGTTATCTAATATCCCATGTCTTTAAATCAGAAATGTAGATTAATTCATGGTAAGTTTACATTATGAGTGCAAAAACATCTGTAGAACAACAAATTTCACTCCCTTTGGGACTAATGGCACCTTGAAAATAAGAGAAGAGCATATGGCTACCTGGTGGATCAACAAGAGATCTGTGTTCTTAGAAAAAAAGTCAAAGGACTGATGGGAGTTTAATGATGGATAGAAATGTTCATCGTATAACCTGGAGCAGAAATAGCATTAGCAATCTCTATGTAATTCTTGTGTAAACAACAACAAAAGATCAGAGTAGGTAAGAAACTTGGCATGAAGAATAGAGCCCAAAGAAAAGAAATGCATCTTCCCTTGGCAGACATTCCCTGAGGTAGATGAAGGAGGAGAGCAGAATTCCTGAGGATCAGAGGAAGGGAACTTCTGAGTTCTGCATGGCGCTCTGACTAAATCTAATCTCTGGATCAGTCTGCTTCTTACTCAGCAACTAAATCCTTCTATTATCTAGCTTCACTTTTCCTTTTCAAGACTCAATTCTCACCTCCCAGTAGCCACAATTTTCCATAGTCCTCTATCCTTCATGTTTTCATGTGGCATACCTTTCCACCATGCACAGCTGTGATGGTTTGATTGAAGAACGTCCTTCATAGGCTCATGTATTTGAACACTTGATCTCCATTTAGTGGCACTGTTTGGGGAGAAATTGTTTGTAGCCATACCCCACTTCCAGTTCACTCTCTGCTTCGTGTTTGCAGTCAGTAATGTGATCTCTGAGCTCTCTGCTCTAGCTGCCTGCTGCCATGCCTCTCCTGCTGTTATGTATTCCCTTCTGAAATCAAAATAAACTCCTTCTTCCATAGGTTACCTTACCTATGGTATTTTATCACAGGATCAAAAAATAGCTAGTATAATGCTTTTCTAAGATCCAACACAAAAGCTACTTCTCCACAGAGCTATTCCCAAGACCCCATCCTCTAAATCTCAAGCCTTTATGATTCCTTGGCTTTTGTTATTTTTTTTAACTTGAAGTATTTTATTTATGTCCAGATGTTGGACTAGCATTATTTCACACTGAACAATTATAACTTCATCCCCACTGCTCTATGAAATAAGAAAATGAAGCAAACAAGCAGCTAAAAGTTTGGTCCAAGCTAAATAACTCACATTGGTAGCATAAGACATAACAAGTATTAATAATTCCAATTTAGAATTTGTAAGACTTGCAAGAGCAACATTTTCAATAAGTGAAAGACTGATCATTTGATGCAGGTAGGATTGTTCGGGTGCTTTTAACCAACTCCAGAAGTTAACAGCATGATAAATATCCCTCATCGAGTGAGCTAGTAAACACATGTATTTCCCAAGTCTGACACCATTTGTACATTCATGATTTGTTTCATACACAGAACAAGAAGCTTGTAAAAGAAGAAAATATGAAGAACATGCCTAAGCGGCTTTGTTATTGAGAAAACCAAGCAGCAAGACCACAATGAGTCTGCCTTCCATGAAACCAAGGTCAACGTTTCTCCGCAATTTGTTTTTTTCTTTTCATTTTGGACCAGCAAGAATGTGTTCTCTCCAAAAAATCCACAAAGGTATTCTCTCTGATCACAGTATCCCCACATCATTTTCTACTGATACACAGAACTAATTACTGAGCTGAAGAAGAATCAAATGGAGAAAAAAAGGCCACTGCGATGATATGGTATGGGTGGACTGCAGGGTTGGTTCCCCAGACCTCACAAGGGCCTAGAAAGCCAAGGGACTTTTTAAAACTATACAAGGAAAATGCACAATGAAGTCCACCCTTCCTACTCCCTCCCATGCCTTAGGTAATCCCTGCTGCGGCCATCTGGCATTCAAGACAAACTTTCCAGAAGACAGAGATCAGGACTGAGAATGGTAACCTGAGAACAGTTACCTGGAGCAGTGAGGATACATGATGAAGACAAAAAAGCAAGAACAGAATGAGAAACTGAATCTCTAAATGCAGAGGACAGCCTAGGACATCGTGGGGACACAAGTTTTGGCTTCACACCTGTGCCACAGTCGGGAAAACTTAAGTTTTCAAGAAGCTGGTGACCAACCAAAGACTCAGATTTAAGAACATAAAACAAAACAAAACAAAGCAACAACAACAACAAAACATAAAAACTCTAAAACAGACTCATTACTCTCTGCTTCCTGATTGTGGCCAGAATGTGATCAGCCACTTTCTGTCACCACACTTTCCCCTCCATGATGGGCTGTGTCTCTCAGGAACTTTAGAAACTAAGATAAATAGATTCTAAAACACCTGTGTATTTGAAGACAGTAAGCGAAAGAGAAGTCTCCAAAAAGAACAGACTTAAGGGAAATGTTATACCATGTTGAAGCTGAAGCATTCATTGTCCTAAGTAACAGCAATAGAGTAAGAAGGCTGATGTGAGAACACATATCTGCCTCTAAAATTAACTGATTAGTTCCTGAACCAAACCTTGCTGCCTCTCAGTCCTCAGCCACCTTGCTTAACCTTAAGACAGCCTTGTATTTTGTCCTTGCATTGACCTTGACCTTGACAGAGTTGTCGGTGTGGCAAATGATTGGTAGAGATTAATCTGTAGGACCCAACCCACACAATTCATGTTCATAGACATTTCCCTAGGCCTATCAGCAGAGTCTGAGACTTCTCCATCCAGAGCATGAGGAAAATAGCTTCTGAAGTCATTTGATCAAAGAAAGTGAAAGACCACACAGAGAGGAGCATTTTCAGTATTTCAAAAGAAAATCTAGGTCTACTTCAAAACCCATTTGGAAATTTTCAAAAACACAAGGCTAGTCCATAAACCATCCACAAAAGCAAGCCAAACCATAGTCATAAATGACAGACCACCATCAGATAGCTTAGTGAACCATAAAGGGAACTGACAAAACCCACTGATAAGCCACTCAAATGTGCTCTTATCTCATTTCCTGAGAATTGTTTGGACAAGATAAACTTAAAGTTTTATTTCTGACCCCAAGAAGTATACAAAAAGAAAGAAATAAATAAAAATGTCAAGAATAAAACTTAAGGATTCTGTGAAAACATTTTTCTACCTTTATTATAGTTTATTAATAGATCTCCTTCTGTAAGCATATGTTAATAGATTTTGTTATGACAGTTCATATGTGTTCCCAATGGACTTTGATCATCTTCGAGACCCTTTATCCTGCTCTTCCCTCCCACTGTTTCCCTAATTCCACCTCCAAGCCCACCTACTACCATGTATTATCTCTATTATTTCTCTTAATTATTATTGTGGCACGCATACAGATAAATAAGTACAACTTGATGAGTCTGTTTAGTCATATGCATATATGACTATGTATGTGTGTAGTATGTATGTACGTATGTATGTATGTATAGGCTGACCACTCTATTGAATAACTAAATTGGGGGCTCATTCCTGGGGAAACTGATTCTCCCTCTTGAACAATCATCAACGACCTGTACTGCTTCATCCCCACTTCTGCATTGGCACTGCTGCTGTCATTATTCAAGTTTTCTTTAGGCTACTGTAATCAATACTTTTATGCTTGTCCTCATTTAAAAAGACTCATGCCACATGTTACAGTTCCACTAGAAACATTGGGAGACATTTTTTAAATAAATAATGATGAAAACAAATGTAACAAGCTAGTTCATTGCCAGTCTGTGAAAATGATTTTTTTTTTACATACTCAAAGCCATTGCAGAACAATTTATCAGGAAAAACAAACAAACAAAAAAACCCTCTTATTTCTATCTGAATTTTGTACAGCTTCTAAGTTGCCCAGGAATTTTGTGGAAATTACTCTCATTAACAAAACTAACAAGAAAAGGAAGATAAGAAGATATGTTTCCAAGGTTACTGAATCAATAAATGGCAAAAGCCTACCGAGGATGCACATTTTTGATTTTCAAGTCTAATTTTTTTGACCAATAGCATTTGAACTAACAGAATCCCAAATGGAATTTGAATCCTAGTTGTAAAATATGTAAAACCCTAATAGAGAAGTGAAAATACTTTCCAAAAAATTCACTTCATAGGCTTTAATAAGTCTGAAGCTGTAATTCAAAGCTCACTATAAAGTTGTGGATATTTTAGAGAGTAAAGTACTTTAGAAAGGGCGGTCCTCCCAGGCAATGGAAACTCACACAGCCAAAAAGCAGTATGCCTCTGAGCTGCAAATGTATACATGAATGCATTTTGATGCTTTAATAAATAAAAACTAGGTCATACTTTAGAAGGATAGAATAACATTTAGATTTAGATAATTTAGATAATTTAGTAAGCATTGTGTTTTTCTTCTAACATCACCTCCTATGGATCCCCAAACAAATAATGAGTAGTCCACATTTGTATTCTGATAGTCCTTGAAGCCAAGGGTAAATTTCTAAGTTCATCAACTCCTAAAAAGAAAATAAACACACTGCCATTA
Organism: Lophiomys imhausi; assembly: GCA_907164525.1. Classification (NCBI taxonomy): domain Eukaryota; kingdom Metazoa; phylum Chordata; class Mammalia; order Rodentia; family Muridae; genus Lophiomys; species Lophiomys imhausi. The sequence goes on from CAJQZJ010032856.1 coordinate 4,520,166, forward strand.
TATTTTGGGCTGTACTAGAAAAAGCCAGTCTGTCTTGGTACCAAGTGTCCTTCCTTCTGTCAAACAGCAATCTCAGTGTTTGTAATCACGAAAATAGCTGGTCAGTTTTTGTGTTACTGAGGTAGTGTTTCAATCAATCCACAAACTTATCAGTGTTTGTAATCACAAAAATAGCTGGTCAGTTTTTGTGTTACTGAGGTAGTGTCTCAATCAATCCACAAACTTAAATACTATTGAATCTACCCTTCATAATGAACTTGAGTAAATTAATTTAGAAGAAGATTGAAAGGTCATGGATTAGATGGTTTTTAAAAAATGCCCTTCAAATCACGCCCATTGGAACATAGATGAGTATCTGCATGTACAGTAGCCTTCTTATATTTGTGCTGGAACATGGCTAGAATTTTCTGGTTGTCAGAGGTGTGCCTAGGGAAAGGCATGGGCCCGTAGTCTGAGGTGAAAGCAGTCTCTAGAACACTGAAGGGCAGTAATAAGCACAAAGAATAATACTTATGGAACTTTCACAAGTTTGTTAGTCATCTAAGGGACAACGTTTTTCACCATCTTTACTTCTCCTACTGTTAATGGATTTGTTGGTTTGTTGTTTGTTTTCATAACTTTCCTCTGAGCTACTACAAACCTCCCCATCTTTCCTCTCATCCTTCATCCTCCCCTCTGTGGCCACACCATTCCTCCTACATCAGCTTCACTCATACAACTCCCTTCTCAGAATAGTCATTTTCTTTGCTTTCCATAACCATCTTACTCACTAATCAGTCTGTGTAAAAGAACTTAAAAGCAAAAGAAATGAAAACCACCGTTATCATCCGAGCTGGTAATTTGGTTAGTCTGGTTCTGTAAGATACCTCCGCAATGTTACTGAGATGTAACTTGAAGAAGAAAAAAAAAATAAAGTATTTAAAAAAAAATCTTCAGTTCTGTTCTCCATTATCTGATTCTCACATTAATTCATTGAGCTCCAACCTTTCATCCCCAGCCATCTACTACAACTGTTCTTCTCTTTGAAAGTATCTCATCCTTTAAGGAGAAATTTCCAAAGTAGAATATAAACACCCAAAGGAGAAGAAAAATCAGTAGAAGCATGGAAAAATATTACAGTTTCTGTTGTTGTTGCTTATTAAAGAAGAATATTAAATAAAGTAGACTTGATATCTCATACAAACATATTCTGTTATCAATAGAAAGTGCATATATAAATATATAGACATATAGATATACATACATATTCACAAGTATACACACAGTAATTATGAAGGGGTAGCATGCAATCCATGTGTATTTGCCCTATCACATTAGGAAAATCACAGCATTTTTTGTTATGGGAAAAGAGATGCAACTGGAAGTAATTATAGGAAGTAAATAAAGCCAGTCTCAGAAAGACAAAAGCATGTTTTTTCTCATCTGTGATTCCTAGATTGAGTATAATCACATAGTCACACACATACTCATTGAACAAATTTAGAAGTAAAATTGTTTGAGTAAACAAGAGGGAGATTAGGGAAAGGGTGAAAAGGGAAGATAGTGGAGAAGTAGAGGAGGGTGGGTAAAGGCAAGTTGGGGAAACAAAGTAGGGCAGAGTGTGCTCAGCAGAAAATATATCCTGCAAGAAAATTTAAAAGAAAAAGAGTGACTTTCAAATGATTAGTAAGAAATTGTGAGCTTCCTAGAGAGCTGTGTGATACGACAAGTGTATATGAAAACTAAATATCTGAGAACTGTTACATAATAATTCGCAAAACAACTGTGTGATGTTGTTCATATTGTATATAGGAATAATTTATTCCAAATGGATGGAACTAGAGAAGCTCATCCTGAGTGAGCTAACCCAGACTCAGAAGGATGCACATGGCATCTATTCACTTATGATTGGATTTTAGCCATAAGTACAGGATATCTATCCTACAACCAACACACCAAAAGGAACAGGAACATAGACTTTGTTTCCTGTTAATGAGACACTTTGCCCTAGTGGAGCTGCCTTGTAGGCCTCCAGTGTATGAGGAGGCTCTTAGTCCTCATATGGCTGCCGAACTAGGGTGGGGGGGCCTGATATGTGGGGACACCCCACTCCGGAGGAGGAGGATAGGAGGGAGAGGGGAGGAGAGGAAAGGAGGGTGGGGCCGGGAGGTGTGGGGGGAGGGGACTGTAATGGAGATGTAACCTGAAGTAATATATAAACATAAAAAAATAAAAATAAACAAATTCTGAATTTAAAAAAAATAATTTATTGACAAGTGACACTGGCACAAAATAATATTATGAAAAAATTTTCAACAACAGAACTTTGTAAATGAGAGGTAAGATTAAAGAATGAAGATGACAATTTATTAAGGGTCTCCTAAAGACTGTTTGGTTCTTTTCTTCTTTGAAGTGGGCTTCACACAGGCAGGGTGATGGCTCTAGGACTGAGATACACCTCCAGCCCCAATTCTTCGTGTTTTTGTGACGTACGTTTTTTTTTTCACTCAAACACAACTGAATGCAAGTATCAGACTGAGGAGAGGCAGACTATGGCGTTATCATATCACTATGTGGTTTATAAACGTCAACCAGAAGGCATTAATCGTGGTAATATAAGACTTTTAGCATAAGAGAAAGTAGCCAAACACGCAAATATGAGGATATTTGAATTGTAAATAATAACCCATATTCACAATTAACCTTTTTCTTTCACATACACATACACATACATAGAGAAGCAGATTTTTCCTATGATCCACTAGCAGAAATCACCCCAGTGGACACGCGGCTGTGGACATGATGGCCACTAAAACTAACTGAGAAACTTTGAGAGGGTTCTGGGCCTGATCAGAATGCACTCGAGACAAACTTAGACAAGTGGCAGAGGCCACCGTGAGGAAGGTGTGAAATAAAATAGGTTTTATTGACAATACAGAGGAACCAAATTGGTAATGCCCCCCTCATCAACACTGTAGTAATTTAAGCATCAAATACAATAAAAACAAATGCAATGAAGCATAAACTAAAACTTAAAACTTACTGTATTGTTAACATATCAAAAAATAAAAGAGCCATTGACCACCACTAGATATCAGTAGGCCACGGCTCTTCTGAAATTTTATAAGGAAACATTATCAAGAAGCCGTGTTTTGTTTTGTTTTTTCTTACATGAACTATATTTCAGAACAATTTATAACTGACTGCATTTTGGGGTTTTGTTTGTTTTTCTTATTTGTTTGTTTGATTGATTAATATAGGATCTTGCCATATGCCGAGGCTGGCTTCTAACTGGCCAACCTTCTGCCTCAGCCTCCTGAATGCCTGAATGCTGGGATAACAGGAATGTGCCACCATCACCATCAACAAGATTTATTTTTATAAAAGAGCTTTAGGAGTGAACTCAGGACAAATGCAAACTTTTAAACCATCATTTTGGAAGCCCAATAATACAATGGGTCTAAGCAATCAACATAATGTACACTAATATCCTAGACCTTTCTCCTTCATCACCATAATTCTGCTCACTGTTTGCCTTAGCTTCTCTGGCTGCATATATATATATATACACAGTGTGAGTCCAGCTCTCCTTCTCTTTCCCTCCTCACTCTCAGTATCTTGACATCACCATTTCTCTGTAGTTAATCACACCATTTTCCCTGCCTTGTTCTCTCCATACCCAAAAGTTCAAGGAAAAATCCTATATTTCCACAGTGCACGTTCCTGTGTCCCCATAATGCACCCTTCCAAATGCCCTTGCAATAATTCACACTGTACACATACAAAAATATGTCCTCACATAAAGAATTAAAAATTTGGAGATAAATGTCTTCAAGCTCATGTCTTCATTCTCCCAATAAAATCTCATGGAATAAAAAAAAATACATATTTGCAATATCTTTATACTGGTCTCACTTTCCATCTTTGCTTTCACACCCACATTGCCATTGCATTCCAGACTCAACTATCAGTAATACTGTAATTTGTGTTGTTCTTGAACTCTGTCACCTGTTGGTTCTCAATTCTAAGCTGCAGTCTCATAAGTATTCAAAGTGAGGCATATGAATGACATCAGAGTACAAGTGTCAGGAGACTTTGCAGAACATCAGGATTGAATTTTTCTCAGGGTTTTAGTAAGTACCTCTTCAACTGCAACCAAGAGAAATTCAAGTAAAATGGGATTTTGAGAAAATGGAAAAACAGTCCTGTCACTGGAAAATGTATGGGGTATCTAGTAATATCATCAGTTCACGGTTCCATTGGCCTTTGTGTCTTGGCTCATTTTCAGATAACTATTCCCCATATCTGAGGAAAGATAACCAAAGTCATTACACATCTATCTGTCCTTGAGTCATGATTCAAAATGAAAGAAAGATGTTCCCTGCTGTTGCTGGGGGCACAGTTTTTGTAGTGATTGTTCAAAAATCCACTCCTAGACCAATAGTCACAACACTGGGCTAGAGTTTGTAACTGCCCAGTATGAATGATGGTCTGTGGTCGGTACTTAAAGTGAAGAGCTGTTGAAAGTCAAGGAGAAAAACCCTGATTCCCGTAAACTATACAGGCTTCCATCCATTGCATTTCTCCTTAGAAATGGCTGCTTCCAATGCATGAAATAATCATGCTGGAAGTTTGTGAATAAACCTCCATGTAAGATGTCACTGTGGTGTCTCTTCGCCTTTGGACAATTTTTCATGCATCCAAAGACTCAAGGAGGAAACAGGTTTCAGGCAGCTACCGAAGCCAGCCAGTTTTTGACACCCTTGTTACCATGATCATTAAGGAAATGATGAATCCTAGTGAGAACATGGCCCTGAAACTTCTGAGCAGCATTCCCAGCTGGAGTTTCATGGAGTTTCACACTTCCTTTGCAAGTGTGACTAGCTGTCCTGGCCTGGCTGAGCATGTGCCTCACATGCTCATTTACTTTGGCTTCAGAAAAAAAAAAATTCCCCTTGTTTTGAATCTTCCCCAAGCTTACTAGTAAAGGTAGAAGGAACATACAATATGAACCTATTAAACATGACTATTTGGACACCGCAGTATAAAAAGAGTTAAAGCAACGCCCTGGAATGATCACAAGTACCAAATTCCAGCAGTCTAATTTTGGCTCATTTTCAAGGGCAAGACCTTGATTACTTTATGAGAAAAAAATTTACCTGACCATATTAGCCAAACACTTTAATTTAAACAAAATGAGTATATGGAATTTAAAATACCCTGGAAATAATTTAGCATAATTTGAATCTTGAACAAATTTTATTATATTTCCTATGCCTCTCCAGAATTCGTGAGGTTTTACTTTGTTCTCAAATTAGTATACAGTTGGGTGCTGCCTGGACTTTGAGTATATAAATGTAAAGAAATCAAATAAGTAAAAATATTTTCCTGAAAACTTCACTTCTTATAAAATTCCATAGGAATTACCCTCAATAAAAATTTGAAAAATAGAAGTCATTCTGAGTAGCACCCTCAGAAATCCTGCCAAACTTAAAACTGTAGTTTCCAGAGTTCAACTGACATCTTTAATAAAGATCACAGTTTCATTTACAGGTGATGTGTTTTCTTATTTATAGTTTGATCTTTAAAGACATGTCCACAATGAACAGCCAGGGTCTAATTGGGCTTCCTGTTGAAATGCAAGCAGTAGCCTCAGCTCCCTTAAGTCATCCTGCCTGTGTGCTCACTGCACTAAGAGGAAGTGATTCTGAGTTTGTTCATCTAAGTTTAGCTTTCCCTCACAAAGGTCAGAAGTTCTGTGAGCCCTTGGAGTCTGGGGCTGATGCTGCTGCTTAGAAATGAGCCCCGTTGGCGTGACCAAATTCACCGATGCGGTGGTGAGCAAGCACCTCTCAGTTGTACATGCAAAGATCACTCCATGACCTTATGACCTTTATCCTTAGGAGATAAAGCCTTATTTGCCACACTGAAGAAAGATCTGTTTTGTGGCATGAGGTTTCCTTCCTGTGTTTGGGTTACGTTACAATCTCGAATGTCAATGTGACAGGTCAAGTCTGCATCTTGGGGAAGATGTGGTGAGTGCTGTGTATGGAAGGAATGTACAAACCTTGACTCTTCTAGCCAAAATGGCATCACTATAAAAATGAATTATTTACAAAAGTATTACAGTGAAAAATGGGTATGTTGTTTGGCTAATAAAGCTCAGCATGCTGTACAGTTAATAAACATCACACAATGAGTAGAGTTTGTCTGCAGGATTTGGAAGAGTTAAAAAGATAATATTAATGCAATGACTCCCACCCTTCTATTCCAAGCAATAGTCTATTATTTGAAAATCTTTATTTTGGCTTCTGTGTTCTATTCAAACACCACTCACTTTTTCTCATGGCTGGACTCTATCCTCTTCCAAACAAATCGACGCAATTAGGAGTTGATTTTTAACCGGGTAGGAAGTTTTTAAGAGATAACTGTCTAGGGCTAACAAATGACCAGCCCTGGACAATAGAAACACACTCCGCAGACCTGAGCCATCTGGCACGTAGCCCTTCAGCTCCATTTTCTCCCTTTTCCACCGCCCAGCCCACCAGCTCTCAGTCTGAATCATTCCCAGGATGTTATCTTGCCTCCCCAGCACTGTGACTCCTTATCTAATTTATGCTTCTCTGTGTAACAGCTTGCAGCGCCTTTGTCAAAGCAACTGCTGTCTGCGAGGCATTTGGTTAGCACATTATGTACACATAATAAGATGTTGTTCGCTCTACACAGATGCATGGGGCTAAAAAATAGCATTATCATAACATCTTCCAGCCTAGCTATTTTGAGGCTGCTGTACCCCCATATTACAAAGCCTTGCTATTTTTACTATCATGCATATGGAAGACCCAACCCTCCTGTGAGATATCAGTCCAGTGTGCTCAGAGACAAAATTACAGGCCCCAAACTTAAACATACACTCATCCTGGCTGCTTATCTTTGTTGAATGCAAGCCAAGTTTATTAGTAATTTTTAAGTCAGAAAGAAACAAGACGATTTCAATTTGATAAAAGATAATAAAGCAACATGAACAATAAATATAGCCAAACTCAGCCCAAAGGGTGAACCTCCTGGGCCATAGGAGATGGGGAAAAGAGCCAAGGGCTGTGTGTGCTGGCCCTGACCAGGCTATACCTTACACGTGACGATGGCTGTGTTCCTTTTCTGCATCTCATTATTCACAGAGCCATCTAGTGAAGTGCATCTTTACTGACATGAAAACTTCTAAAATGATCTTAACACAGTCTGTAGGAGAATGACAACAAAACGCTTTGACTTGACTTTTAAGATTATATGAAGACTTTCTTCTCCAAATGAATTTGGTCTGTTATGAAGAAGACTGGTTTTAGTAGCCCAGCATGGCAGAAGTATCAGTGTTGTCACTGCCTGTCTTCCCAGAAAGTGCAAGACACATATGCGTACTCTTATCTCAACTGACAAAGGCAAAGAGGACAGTCTTCAGGGAAATGCTTGGTGCACTGCAGGGGTTCTCAACCTTCCTAAAGCTGTGACCCTTTAATACAGCTCCTCATGTTGTGGTGACCCCCAATCACAGAATTATTTCATTGCTACTTCATAACTGTAACTTTGCTCCTGTTAGGAATTGTAAAACAAGTATCTGTGTTTTCCGGTGGTCTTAAGTGACCTCTGTGAAAGGGTTGTTTGGCCCCCCAAAGGGGTCGCAACCCACATGTGAAGTGCCAGTGGTGTGTAGTCATTTTATCCAAAGGATACTTAGGGAGGGACTACTGTTTAAGGTGTTGCTTGGAGGCAGACCTATGGGAGGAGGACTATCTAGTTGAAATCCAAGCCTTGCTTATCTGATAGACGGCTTCCCTCCAGGAATGGCCTGTACCAAAAGCTCAGAGAACATTTTGGAAAAGGGAGAGAAAATGTCGTAAAAGTCACACCCATAAAGTCTCACTAACATGGCTGCCTAAACATGAGCTGAACAAGGACAGCTGAGGTGGACAGGGAAAAGTCCAAGAGGCTTCAGCCTTACACAAAGCACTCCAGGCAACTGAGGAATGCTGAAAGTGGGAGAAATAGTCTTCCCTGGGGAAGAACACACCAACTGGTTATCCAGTACCAAATGGTCAGCCCTGAAAACACACATGCAGGTAGCATTATACAGACTATACAGAATGAGTAGATGGTTTAAGTATATGTATATATATATACTTATATATATATATACATATACTTATATATACATATATGTATATATACATATATATGTTCTCATTATATGCATATATGCATATACTTTAAAATTTTTAAAAAGCCAAGAATCTGAAAGAGAACAATGAGGGGTACATGGGAGGACTTAGAGTGGGGAAAGGAAAGGGAAAATTGATGTAATTATAATCTCAGAAAAATAAGAGAAGTTTTTAAAAGACTCTGCTTCTAGGTTCTATATGTGACTTACCCACTATTGTACAAACCTTATAGCTTCATTGTCTAAGGCAAAAGTAATGTCTTTTCATAAATTAAAGAAGCTAAAACTCTTAAAGAACTTAAAATATATTTCTTAAAGAAACTAAAATATATTTCTAATGAATGAAACTACCCATGGGAAGCAGTGTCAGCCAGATAGGCTCTAGCCCTCCTCTGACTTCTTGTCACTGTCACAAGTGACCTAACCCCTGTTCTGGCCCCATTTTCTACCTCTGAATTTATACTCCTGGATTAAGTGTGATAAGGAGACAGCTACAGTCATGACCCACAGACTCAGGAAGGCTGCCACTCAGGAGGACATTGGATCACTGTTTTACTCTTTGGTTAAGGCACGTGCTGGAAGAAATTGCAACTGCCATTTCTGGGGAGAAGGTGAGACACTGTTCTTGTGGGAGCCTGAGAAGCAGGCCTCACTGTTGGCCTGTCAACCTTCGGAACATCGTTCCACATCAGAGGCTGAAACTTCGCTGCTGCCGCTTTTCTCCCTTTAGCTAAGTGTTTCTCAGGATGTATTTGGAAAGATAGAACCAAGACTTTCTCTTTGATTACCAAGATCAATTTATCTGTGTCAAGAGCAAGATGAGCTATTCGTACAGGCTATCAAAATGAGCAAAATACAATGTGTGTATGTTTGGTTGCGTGAAAGACAATTGTCCTTTGCCCTAGCAAAGAATTGCTCTTCTGAAATTTGAAAACTCTGAGTTTTTGTTCAAACTGTAAACTGTATTATGTTATGCTTCATCCATAATGCATATTCTTTCAATGCCCTTAACATTCTTGCAGGATGAGAGAGCAAAACAAAATTATTCTTCAAATCAGTGGCTCTCAAACTTTGTTGCATATTAGAATCACATAGAAGCTTTCAAAATTCCCCAGTCAAGCTACATCCCAGACCAATTAAACCAGAAAGCTCTAGGGTATGCAACTGAAGCCTCTGGGGTCTTCAGAACTTGCTGAGGGTTGCAGGAAGGATCACAGATGGAAGGCCACTGTCTAAAGCACACAGATGTCCTCTGTTGCAAGCCTCATCTTGAACCCAGGAATCATGACATGAGGGTAAGAGTAACGATATATTTAACAAACATTTCTCTAAATTGTTTTAGATTTTCTACATTCTTATTTTTTCAATTATTTTTATTTATGTGCATTGGTGTTTTGCCTGCTTTATACATGTATGTCTATGTGAAGGTGTCAGGTATTGGAATTCCAGACAGTTGTGAGCTGCCATATGGGTGCTGGGAATTGAACCTGGGTCCTCTGGAAGAGCATTCAGTGCTCTTAACCACTGAGCCATCTCTCCAGCCCCTTCTACGTTCTTCTTATTACCTCACTAATAAAATCTGCTAGGTGCAAGAACTGACCTGAAAGGCTCCTCAGTGAGGACTAGCTGTCATGGTACTGTAAGGCATCATGCAGCAAGCTTCCAAAGGAAGGAAGCAACCAACAGTCCTACCCAGCTATGACACCAGTGAACCATAAAACAGCCAAAATACCATGATAACCCAAAGGTTGTATCCACAGACTATCTAATTGGATTTAAGCCTTGCTCAACAAGAGGGAAATCATGTCTGGTATTGGAAACTTAGTCAGCTAGTGAAGTCATGAATTTTGGAGGAGAATCTATGATTTCCCCTATTAACCAGTATAATAATTAACCACCATAATCCCTACTTATATTCTAAATATTTATCCTTATACCTACAGGTAAGTGTAGTTGTCACCCCTGATCAAAGAAACTTCTTTTACATCAGATGGAGACCATTACAAATAACCACAACCAATCAAAACATAGTTTGCCTCACAGGTCGAACCTATATGTCAACAATACAATTCCCACACCTAAGGCTCAGGGAACATTGAAGAAGAGGAGGTGGAACAATTTTTAAAGCCAGAGGAACAGAAAGTTTGCAGTAAAATTGTATCTCTTGGGAATGTCAGAAGCTACACCCCCATAAAGTCTTATCAACTATCTGCCTAAACAGGAGCTGAAAAAGAACAACAGACATACTAATGTGGATTGGGGAAAGTTCAGGAGGCCTTATCTTTATGCAAAGAAGTAATACAAGCAACTAAGGAATGCAGGAGAAATAATCGTCCTCAGGGAAGAACACAATACTTGGCTACACAATATCAAATGCTCAGCTCTGAAAATATATACATCCAAGTAACAGTATACAGACTGAGCAGGTTGTATATGTGTGTTTGTGTGCAATACTCAAGCGTGTGTGTGAACACATGTGTGTGTGTGTTTTTATGCATGCCTTGGCATGCATATGGAAAAAGAACAAGTATATGTAGTTCTCTCTTCATTCCAGGATACTTGATCACATTGTGAACCCCAAGACTGTGAATTGGAAAAATCTGTTTCTTGTGCTGTGGCTCAGCCCTAGCACACACCTTTAATCCAAGAGTTTTCAGTAAACAGGATTAAATAAAGTCAACCAGCAGTCAAAAAATGGAGCATTCAACCAGTTAACAAGTGAGTGAACATAAGAAAGCACAGGAAGTAGAACGGAGAGATATCCTTGAGTTGAAGGATATTTATGACAGCTTGGAGAAGGAGAAAGAGCTTTTTCCTTTGGGGATGGAAGGTGGAGTAGGAAGGTCAACTGAGTGCTTTGTCTGCCTCTCTGACTGAGCTAGCAGGTTTTCACCCCACCATCTGCTTCCTGAGTCTTCATTGATAAAATTGAATGGTTGGGATTTTGTTTTTTTAAACATCTCTTTCTTTATGTTAGTTGATGAGATCAAACTCAGGACATGGGGCTTGGTACCCAATGCTTTTACCATTGAGCCATCTTGCCACCTACACACTCTTTTTTAGAATGACAATCCCCTGGAGTAAGAATATATAAATAAGACTGTTCAATTTTATGATCAAGAAATTCCATTTCCTCCAATAAAAAGGATAAAAAATTTTTTAAAAAGCTGATAGATTTCAGAATTGATGTGTTACTGAGAATTCAAGATCTTCAAATACTGAAAGTGTGGCTGTAAGTTTCTGTGACCTCTTGAGGACCTCTTGAGAATTTAACTACACGATTTGGGTTCATGTCCTAGCACCCACATGGCAGCTCACAACCGCCTGTAATCCCAGTTTCAGGAGAACAGATGTCCTCTCCTGGCCTCTGATGAGAGCACCAAGCACGCATGTGGTACAAAAACATACATACAAGCAATACATCCATACACATAAAATAAAGATTTTTTTTAAGAAGAAGAAATAATGGCTGAAGATTGATGCTGTAATGTGTGGAGAGAAAATGGGAACTGTCCAGGCAGCCACTGGTATGTCATTTTTCAGTTTTGGAAGCTGCAGGCCCTGCACTTCCTATATAATCAGATATATTTATCCCTCTCAGGTCTCTGAGGTGGTTGAAGAATAGATAGCTAGAGTCTCATAGTTAAATTTTGAGTTGTTTAGGAATCAAGAGGGTGTTCTGGATCTAAGAAGATATTTTTAAAATTATGAGGCAAGTTAGTATGAAAGCTGAGTTAGATATAGAACTTTAAACACATGGAGATGGTTAGATAGTAGAATGTTAAAGTCAGGTGCCAAATACATATGGACTGGACATTGGGAATGTATGCTAAGCCATATAACTCTTATAATTGTGGCCTATTTATTTCTGTTGTTTTGTATTGTATTTATAGTTATAAGAAAAAGAACCATTTTTTGGGCTGAAAGGGAGAGCTGTTGGGGGGAAAAAAGAAATACCTTAAACTAAAAAAAA
>CAJQZJ010032856.1:4532429-4558877 GCA_907164525.1 Lophiomys imhausi
GGAAGGGTGGGACTGGAGGGGGGAGTAGGGAGGGGATTGTGATTGAGATGTAACTTGAAGAAACAATAAATAAATTATTAAAAAAAAGAAAGAAATAAGTGAGCTCTGAATTCCATTGTGACGCTAGCCAAGGGAAGGAAGGCATCAATATCTAAGATGTAGGTAAAAGAACATTTGTCACAACAGAGTGAACAACTAGAGAACTGAAAACCAAGTGAATGTTCAAGGACCAAAACTGATTGGATAAAGAATCAAATAGTGTGTCTATAAATAGAATACACCCGGAAAACTTCAGACTTAAAAGGGTTGTTTCTGTCTATTGATTTGGACAGATGAAACCATACTGTGTTTTCTTCTTCAAGGTTTATAGAATAATATGTATAATAGCCCAATCTTGTTTTAAAATGTGTAAATTAACGAGGAATTTAAATAGGAAGGAATTTCTATTTAAAACATGGTCAGAAGTGTTTGTATTGGCATTAGGACATAGGCAGTGTACAGAAAGCTGCATTAGCAAAGGAGAAGAGATGTCTGGTTCCACTCTACCTTTGCATTATTAAACTATTAGAATAAGCAAGTATTGCTCTATACTTCAAACTTTAAGAGTAAACAGGAGACATTTCCCTCCTCCACCCTGCCCTTAGCTGGCACAGATGAATAGCTATATGGAATTTTTACACCCTAAGTATCATGCGAAGAGATAAACTATTTGTTGTTTGGGAGTACGTGTAGCATCCCCCCCCCCCCCGACACACACACACCAAGGGCATCAAAAATGTAGTGGTTTTTTTTTTTTTTTTCTCAAAGCACACAGTGCTGGTAATTGCCTGTCTCATTTTGCTGTCATCAACTGGGTCACTCATCCTCCTTGGTGCCTAATTCTGCTCTCTGCTGAGGATTCCGCTGTCCGCCGCCCCCAGGCTCCCCTAACGGACACTTCGATTCTCCTGGAACGATAAGAACAGAGCCCTGCCCCAATCCCAACCCTAGGACAATTGCCCTCTTTTTTTTTTTTTTCTGGGGGAGGGGTGGGGGGGGGCTAGGTAGTACTTCTCCTGAAGCAAATTTGGCCTTCTGACAACATACAAAGCGTTATCTTTCAATCCGGGTTAAAGAAGAAATCATTCTGTCACCTTGGAGCTAAACCAGCTCTAGTGTATATATTTTGAGATCCCAAAGGACAATCTGCCTGCATCGAGAAGGCCTTTTGTAAGTAGCCTCCAAACCTAGGTCCCTCCAAATCCCATGTGTGTGTCTCTGAACTCTAATTATTGGGAACAGGAACCTGTGTTTCTCATCTGAAGGGATCAAAGATGTGTTCCACCACTCCTGGATCGAAGTCTTTCTCTATTTAGAGTTTGCCCTGCATCAGGCTGACCCTGAGCTCCGGGATCTGCCTGTTTCTGTCTCCAGTGTGTTGGATTTGCTGTCATCAATTGCAGAGAATTTTTCAAATTCAATTGTCGATTCTCACTGTTAAAATAAGGAAGAGTGGATCCTTTAAGGTAAACAGAGCAAGCCATTGTCAGGAACCATAGGAAATTCATGGCATCTAAAATTGCACATTAGGTTATAAAAAAAATGTCTTGGTTCTGTTGAAATCAGAAGTGAAACAAGAAGAGCCCAACAAGCATATTTCAATCCTATCTGAAATAGCTTCCTTCCTGCCCAGTTATATGTAATTTTCCAGGGTAAATACTAAAGTAAGCCTGTTTCTTCCTCAAGGGCACTTTATTGGATTCTTTTGAGGCGAAGAATGTGCCTAGGAAATGGATGCTGTCCGCTTTTGCAAAGAGCAAGTGAAATAACGCTGAAGAGAAAACAGATTCCCATTCATCAGGTGCCTGGAATTCAGCTCGGAATTACTCAAGTCGCCTGGACCCTGCTATGTCACCAACTGAATTCCAGGCCAGCATCAAGGCTTCAGAGGGGAAGCCAAACAGGTCACACAGAGGTCAACAGACTGTGAAAATCATATCTCCTTCCTGGGCTGCTTCTTAAATGCTATAGGAATATTTCTAGAAGGATGAGGGTCATGCTGACACCTTACAAAAAGGATAACTCCATTTGCCGCAAAAGATGAACAATCTGAGATGGTCAGAGATGAGATGTGAGGATGGCAAGCTTATGCACCCACATGCTACTTATAAGATTTCTGAACTAGGAGGTGTAGGGTACTTCCAATGACAGACAGAGAGGGACAGAAACTCATTTTCATACAATTACAGTTTGGACAAGACACCTGGTCTCTAAAGGAACCTCCATTTTCCATTTAATAATTAGGAATTCTCTATCCTTCAAGGAAATCATTGTGTTTCAACTCTAGAGAACTGTGAGGTCACTAAGCTCAGACCCCACAGAGGGCAGCACAGCAACGCAACAATGCCAATTAAGACAGACATTTGTCTGTTTTCTAAGCAGCCCAACTGTTTGCTGACACTTATAGTAATGTTGTCTAGCTCAGAATTTTCCCTCATCGGTTGGAAATCTTCCTTGTACACGCGAAGTTCATTCTTCCTGTGTTCCCAGATAATAGTGGAAAATAGTTGGTCATTACGCAAATGGATATAATTTATGAATGGAATCACACCAATTAAAGTGTGAAAAGCTAATTTATTCATGTATCAATCCAATCTTATAACAATCTTTTCTTTATGTTCATAGTTGGGATTGTGTTTACATTACACTCAATATTGAATCACTGCAGACAGTAAGGTAAAAATGTAAATTTTACCTAACTTTCAATAAACATGTAGAATTTTTTATTGGTGTTAATATTATGTTTATTGGTATTGTAGACCAAAGACACACTGTCCTGAATTTCAATTCCTTTAACTTTTCCTAAAGTTGTCATAATGAAAAAGGTTTTTGTATGTGTTTGGTGTTTGTTTGTTTGTTTGTTTATTTGATGTGTTGAGGATCTTGCACATGCTAAGCAGGTGAGGCAACTGGCCTCTAGCCTCATCCCTTAGAATTCTCTGTCTGTCTGTCTGTCTGTTTATTGAGACAATATCTCACTCTGTAGTCCAGACTGGTCTGAAACTCACTTGGCAGCCGAGGTGGGCCTCAAACTCATGCCACTGTTTCTGCCTCAGATTCCTAGTTCTGGGATTCTTGGTACTGGCCCTCACACAGACTCTTGTCAAACTTTTGAAATTATCAGTTGTAGGAATGGTATTACTAGAGCAATATGCGGCTATATGGGTGGGCTGCTCGATGCTTCCCTCTTTCTCTGTGTCATAGCATTTTTGAATTGGCTCTCCCTGAATCTCAAGTGCTGTCACATTCCGAACTGCATTTTCAAGGGACAGAGTACTTTATACTGGTACGTGTTTCTTGCCCGAGTGTGAGTAAAAATGTCTTACGTAACAGAGCTAAAGCAAGTACAGATACTTCATGGACGTTTACTTACTGTTACCCACTGAAGAATTCCCTTGAGGTCCATAGTTTTCCCATGAAGCTGAACATTCATAATCTTGAGTGCAGTGTGTATTGCCTTAAATTTGAACTAATTGAAAGCAGGTAAGTGTTCCCTCTATGTATCTGACTGTTTTTAAACTTTACAGATCGAAAATCCAGACGTTTTCCTTTCCAAGTCAGAGAATATTTTCTTTTCTCAAAAAAAGAACACAATGACCATCTACAGTTGAACACCCACAGTTACCGATTCTTAGAACTTTGAGCACTTATGAGTATCTGCATTACCCACTAGCCGCTGCAATAAGAAGTTTCTCTGGCCAAGGTTGAAATTAGCACACACCTATTGGTATAAACGTAAATATTAAGAAGGTCATTTGACAATATAGCCATTTAGGGAAACATCACCAATAGGTTCCTCATTGGGTCCTCTGAGCTCCTCAGTTACCCTCTCCTATGAGCATATGATCAGCACTAATTGGATTCAGGGGCTATAATTAATAACAATAATTTAAAAGGAAGACAAAAGAATCAATAAGGAGATGGATTGGTGGATCCCAAGGGGAGCTGGAGGGAGGTAGTAGATGGTAGACAAGATCAAAATGCATAGCGTACATGTGTGAAATCTTCAAAGAATAAATTATTATTATTTAAAGTATATAATATAAAATTAATATTTCTGCCTCCTACTTATTTTTCCTTATACAATCTCCCCTAAGCCATAGGTCTTTACAGTCTTTCATATTGGTCTTTGTCAGGTGCGTTTTCTCTATTCCTTATGTTTCTTTATTTGTATCCATTAGAGAATACTCTATAAAGATGTGTGGATCTTTATAGAACTTATTCATGAGTTCAATGAGTGTTTATTGGGTACCTATTATGAGCTAGACATTATCCTATCTTCTTCATGCAAATTCTTCCTCTCTTCTCTGTAGTGAAGATTCATAATTAAAAACTTTGTCTTCAATAGCTGGCCAATTCTCCAATGAGGAATCCTCCTTTGAACCTTAGGACTACAAAACAGTGACTGTCAATAAAACTGACTTCCAAAAGTCTAGCATGTTATTGCTTGTGTACATTTTAAGATGATCAAGTCATTTGATCCAGGTCCCTTCTACTTTATTAACCAGTTATTCCTTGGTGGTCAAAACTAACTCTGAATAACAATTTCTTCACACTGCTCCTGTAAATTTTGCTGAGAAAAAGATGTAGATGGAAGAAAACATTTCATCTCTGATTTGAAAACAATGGATACATCTGCCAGTGTCCGGGAAGGAAACAGCACAAGCAAGATGAAAATACTCATAATGATGGTATAGATAAAATCCCACAGCATACCATACCTAAGTAGTAAGAAAAGCAAGACTAGGTTCAGTTGACATGGGGTAAAAAGTCAAAATTACAAGCATGGCCTGAGAAGAACTGCTTTTATCAAGACTTGAGGAGCCAATGTTAACTAGAATAATCTTACAAAGAAGAACATTTCAAAATAAGCACATTTTACCACTTCCCATGTAATTAACATGCATGCTAAGTCCAGTGGACATTCTAACAATTTATTGAACACATTCAGAGACCTAATAACATTGACTTTGGAACTAAGCTGGATAATGTCATTCTCACTTGCTGGTTTGTGAGGCCATGGAGAATAAAGAAACCTGCCTGTGGTGATTCAAATGAAAATGGCTCCCCATAGATTCATAGGGTGTGACATTATTGGAGCTGTGGTCTTGTTGGAGGAAGTGTGTCACTAGGGGTGGGCTTTGAGATTTCAGATGCTCAAGTCAGGCCTAGTGTCTCTCTCTCTTCCTGCTGCCTGATGATCTGGATGTAAAACTCTCAGCTACCTCTCCAGCACCATGTCTGCCTGTGTGCAGCCATGTCTCCAGCCGTAATAACAATGGACTAAACCTCTGAACTGTAAGCCAGCTCCAATTCAATGCTTTTCCTTATAAGAATTGCCATGGTCATGGTGTCTCTGCACAGCAATAGAGACCCTAAGATACTGCCCATACCTCAGTTTTCTCATCTGTGTGTCAGAGCTAGTGGGTCTTGTAACAGGGTTGTGGAGAGAATGAAATGAAACAACACATGCAGAATGCTGGGAGAATTCCTGCAGGGTCCACGTGCTGAATATTAATCATTGCTACCTCTAATCTAGTAAACAAAAAGACAATCTTCCACACTCAGAATGCAGCCTGTCTTTAGATAATAATTAATTCAATAGAAAGGAAAACACTAAGGAAGAGAGAAATGCAGTCACTGGTCAATAAAATATGACAACTCTAAGCCTCTGTTTTGAGTTATGAAGCCTAGCTCACCAGGATCTGCCCATGGCTGTCTTTAGTTCTCTGGTCCTTACAATCTCCATTGATTGAAAGAATTCAGGGAGGAAGAGAGGAGTGGAACATAGAAGACATGCAGGGTGTACTACCCAGTGGAGTAGAGCACTGCCAAGGGGTAAGAGCAAACAAAAGCTAAAGAGGCCGTAGTGCGTATCTACATCTTACATAAGCTTTTCACTAGTTCTAAAATCTCCTGAACAGAGAGATTTTCCTGGGGGTGGGGGGCATTTTCTTACGTGGGTGATTGACGGGCCCATTAGCGTTACTTGGTAAGGAGAGTACTTTAGTGTGCTGCTAACCAAACGGCGTCTGCTTGAGAGTTAGCTCGTGAAGGGCAGTACAGAATGTCTCCCCCAGGACCAGAGCTATTCAGATCCCATTCCCTAGCCCTTAATAAGAGTCCTGCAGTTTCACTTCCTGGTTGTAGAAACTGCTGGTCATTGAGTGAGGCACCCATCTCTTATGACCTCCACAAGTGCTAATACCTAACGAGCTACATATCATGGACGGTTACCTAGTTGTCTGAACTCTCCACACAAGTTTCTGACCTGACTCTTTTATATGATTTAAAATGATGAATTCCTGTATTCAACTGGCCAACATGTTTTTTTCTCCTGCTCCTGATTTTAAGAAATCTCCCTCTCTCTCTACCCACCCAGTTACTCTCTTGGACAATTCACAGCTTTTGTTCCCTTTTCTCACTAATCCTAGACAGTCTAGCATATAAGTCCTGCTGATTATTTTTAAAAAACATGTCAAACATTTCTACTTCTCTCCATTTATACCAGTGAATCCTTGGTGACACACCATAATCTTTCAGAGATTAATATAGCAACCTTCTATCTAGTCCAGGGTTAGGAAGACAGTATTGCAATCTAAACATGATGCCTACAGCCCAATAACCTTTCTTAATGGAAGTTTCTAGTAAGATTATTTTAAATGAAATGTTATACATCAGAAATTTTGGGGTTTGATATGACATGCTTAAGAAATTAAGGGATATTTTATACTCAGAGATCCATTATGTATTTCTTTATTTCTTTTTGTCAAGGTTAGCTTCTTCAACATCACTCTGTAGCAGAGAATCGCCTTAACTTCTGATTCTGCCCTGGAGCACTGAGAGGGCAGGCATACATGACCACAGCCACGGCATCATGCATGCTGACAAGTACTCCACCAACTGAACCATATCCTCTGCCTCTTATTACATATTTTCAAGTCAGTTGGTACAGAAGAAGGCACTCAAGTACATTTACTTTTAATAAAAGTTTGCTTGGTGAGCTCCAATTTATAATCTATAATAACACTGGCATTCTTGAATTTATATGGATGATGTCAGTTGGTTTTGGTGACTGAGATTAGAGAAGATCTGCCTCTCCAAATGGCGTCCTTGAGAAGAGACCCCTTTCTGCTTGGAGAGCCACCACAAAAATCATCAAAAATGTTATATTTAATCCCACTAGAAAACTGAGTAGAAATGTGATCATCACAGAAAGTTGCTGTTTTGTGGTCATTGAGAGCCACAAATGGTCAAAGATAGAGGACTGAAAGAAAAGTAGAAATCAAAGACACTGGAAGAAAAAAAGTAGGTGTGTTTTTTTAAAGCGCGACCTTGTAAGAAAGTCTTTTATATTTTATTGTGTTTCTTTAAATTACATTTGTCTTGCATGTTCATTTTTCCTTTTAACAGAATTAGAAAATGAAAAGTGAATTAAATGTAAAAAATGTATAGAAAGAATGACTTTATATTTTAATAGAGTTAGGTTAGTTGAGTACTGCCAATGACTAACGGTTTTGTCACGCAACGTTTTTACCATTTAACAGTCACATTTTCTTCAGAGTCCTCTTATTATGATTTCTTTGGGTGTAGAAGAACAATGGCCTGTTTTCTACAAGCTGTCCTACATTATAAACAGATGTCAATTAACCACTATTGTGAGCAGAGCCCAGGGCATTGACAAGGGAGAAAAGCATGCTTTGGCGCTGGATTTTATAGCCATGACATTCTGTGGGGAAAGGGAGCATTGAGTATTCACCGCAAGGTAAAGGAAAATAAAGGGAGCTTGATCTGAGGATTAGGGAAAGAAGAGAGACAATGGGATGAAAAGATGGTTGAGGAGTTGAGGAGGTGGCTCAGTAGATCAGAGCACTTACTCTGCAAGCATGAGAACCTGAATTCAAATCTCCACCAAAGCCTACATAACTGGGCTGCACTATCTCTATTCCCAGCCCTGGGGGATAGGTGGTGGAGAGAGTGGCTTCTGAGAGCCCTCTGACCAGCAAATCTAGTTTAAGAGGTAAGCTTCAGACACAGTGAGAGGCTCTGTCTCAAGGAAGTAAGATGAGGAACAATACAGGAAGATAACTGACATCCTATTTTGGTCTCACATGCTCAAGCATGGAAATACACATCCTCACATGTGTGCACTACACATCCTCACCTGTGTGCAATACAGGGAGAGAGAGAGAGAGAGAAGGTGGAAGGAAGGAGGTAGGAGGGAGATGACTGGAATGAGAAGTGAAAAAATGGAAAAATTAAGATCAGTGGACTATGTGATGGATAAGTAGTAAATATAATATCTGGGCAAAGGCCAAACAAAAATGAAAAAGAATTATTAGAGAAAAAAATCAAGTGTAATAAAGAACCTAAAGAGAGCATGCACTATAGAAGTCTAACATATGGAGACAAGAAATTTCAGACTGTTATACACCAAGTGAAAATCAACCACAGAATGGTTTGAAACAGAACGTGACATGTATAAATCAATGGTTTCCAAGAACCTACATAAAACAGCTAAAATTATAACACAGTTTATAATAAAATGGTAGAATGCATGATGAAAATCAGTAATATAGTAATTTAGAATCAAGTTCCTTCCTTTACAGTCTGAATTTGCAACAGTGGTTTGAAGTCTTGTGTTAGTAGGACTCATTCACCAATTCGAGAAAAGGAATTGAAATACTATTACCCTTCTTTTCTCACGTGTATAGAAAATGCTTTGGAGGAGTTACTGCATGAGCAATATACTCAATGGGTGTGCTATGCCACTGGGTTTTACACTTCAAAGTAGTTATGAATTTTATGGGTTCTTGTTAAGGTGTGAGTTCTATTTGCAGGCAAGGAGGACCAAACAAAATGTGTTGTCTCAATTTTTTCATAGAATTTCAGACGATTTAAAGAAAATGACTTGTTTCTTAACTATTTGAACCACTGATCTTTAACTCCAGTTGGATATTAAAAGTTCTTTCTAATACCTCTGTCCTTGTTAGGTTGACTACTACGGTTATTGAGACACTCACTAGTCTATGAGAGAGGCTCAGCTCTGTCACTAATGATAGCTAAAGTGACCAGATTAATGCTGAAGATATAATCATATAGTAAATAAGATTATCTCTAACATAATTTCAAAAACACAATAAAATATGTGTGGTATTTCTCTCTTGATTTCTCTATTTCCCATTATTCCCCCATAAAACACACACACCAGAAACTCTTAAACTGATCTTTGACAAGAAATTAATTTGACTCCTTTATTTCCTACTTGTTTGACAAATATGTTAATTTTATTCATAAAGCATTAGATATCCAATATTTCTATTCATCAATCTTTCACTTGCTTTGATGACTAATGTATGTATCAGTTTGGCTAAATTACATTGCCCAGATATTTTGATCAAAAATAAATTCTGTATGCTTCTGTAAGGATATTTGGGAAAAGGTTAACATTTATGCTAATAAATGTTTCCCATAATGTGAATGAACCTTGTACAATAAAATAAAAGCTTGAATAAAATACATGTCAGGCCACCCCTAAATCCCGAATCTGGTAGGGATTCTGCCAGTATCTGGCCTTTGAACTTGAACTGAAGCATCAGCTGTTCCATGTTCTTTAATCCACCACCATATCCACCCATCTTGAACTTCCTAGCCTCCATAACAGTAAGAGTCAATCTCCTTAAGTAAATCTCTCTATATACATCTTATTGGTCTTTTCCCCAGAAAAACTCTGAATAATACTGAAAACCTTTGAAAACCTTGTTTCACTTATGGGTCCTTGCATTCTTCTAGTAGCAAAAGCTTGGGACTTTTAGTGTCTGTTTTGAGGTCTAGTCTTTAACTGTACTCCAGGACCAGTCTTTCAAGGCTGCAATTAAGGAGAATGTTCAACTGAGGGGTCTCTGTACAGTTATATTAACATCCACTCTGTACTTAAGCATTCCACATTGTATTTAACTCTCATGGAGATCCTGGTTCCTTCTTGCATTCCATACCATAGCTATTTTGGATTTTGACTTATCTGGAACCTAGACCTCAGATTGTGCCTCGCAATCAAATCCTGCCAACTATCCCTGCTCTCTTGATGATCTGGAAGTGCCCTCTTTGTGGGTCAGTCTCCAGGACTCATGACAACTGGCAGGTGTCCCTACATGCCCCTGGAGTGTCTGATGCTTACCCTGAACTTGGACTTTTCCCACACTTGGCCAAGAATCATTTATGTCCTACTTGTCCTTTGTTCTCCTAAATGGATCTTTCAGACATGGAAAATCTTAGCCCAGTTTTCATATGTTGACCTAACTTCTATTTTCTAGCAGCTAGACATCTGCAAACTGTCAGGGCCTCTCTTCACGTGCTTAGCAACTCACTACCCAAGTCAAACTTCTAACTTAGGTAAAGCACCAAACATACCTAGTTTCAGACTTCTGACTCCAGTTTTCTCACTTGCAACACAAACCTACTGTGCTACACAAATGCACTCCACATTGTACTTAACTCTCATGGACATCCTGGGTCCTTCTTGCATTCCATACCATAGCCATGGTAAACATTGATTGTCTCTCTAGCATTCCATAACTGCAATCTTCAGAATAAGCTTCTTCAATCATCTGGCAACAGTCATTACTCTGAGATCTTCAATGACTCTCTAGGTTCAACAGGTCATTCTGCCCGGCAGCCCTATGCTTTCTTCTCTACTGTGGAGTCCCTGAAGTGGCAGAATTATCTATTTGCACCTGCTTTTTTCCAGACCGAAACTCCAAAGGGCAGGAATTCAGTCTATTTCTGTGGCTCAAGGAACTAGCTCGTCCTTTAGAAGAGATCAATTCATTTTGGGTCCGGCTATTGTTCTATGTTTCTGGGCACTGTTAGTTTCTCACACACGCTGAGTAGAGAATGCTTTGTGTTCCATCAGCAACCATCAACCTGGAATAAGGGTTCATGACATTAAACTATTTTCCTGCACACATCAATTTATGTATAAGCTTGTCTAAAACCAGGTTTCAGCTAGATTGTAAATGAAAATGCCAATGGCTAGTTCTTTGTTCTAATAGTTATCTTGAATGCCAGAAACAATGACAATCAGAAAGAAAATACTCGAAAAACTTATCTGTTGTCTAAAATAGATTTCATTGTTCTATAGTTCAAACAATGAAAAAATATATATAAGAAGTCATAAAGTCCATGGAAATATTTTAGCAGTCTGCTTTTTATTCTCTATTTGCAATGTTATGCTTTCCTCCTAAATGTTAAGATTCTAGTCAGAGTAATCCTTGCTTATTAGCATTAGTTTCCAAACTTTATTGCTGGTTGAGGAACAGAAATGGTGGCTTAAGTATCACCTCTCCCCCTCAAGCATCTCATTGTGGGGCTAGGTAATGCAAATGAAGCCTAATTGATTGAAAAACTGACCAAACTCAAAGTCTAAATTGGACTGCCGTAGTAAACATTGATTGTCTCACTCTTCTCTTTATCTTTTAATGATTAAGTGTGGTTTTTTCATTGCTGAGACAAGTTTCAAATGTATGTGTGGATAAATTTTTCCAACTCATAGTGAACTGTCTACTCTCAGAAAAGAGAGACTACACAATGGAATATTACTCAGCTATCAGAAACAATTAAATCCTGCAATTTGCAGCCAAATGGATGGAACTAGAGAAGCTCATCCTGAGTGAGCTAACCCAGACTCAGAAGGATGCACATGGCATCTATTCACTTATAGTAGGATTTTAGCCATATAGTACAGGATAACTATACTACAACCAACACACCAAAGGGAACATGGACATAGACTTTTTGTTTGTTTGTTTGTTTGTTTGTTTGTTTGTTTGTTTTTTAGTTTTCTCTCCCTGGCAATGAGACACTTTTCACTGGTGGTGCTGCCTTGTAGGCCCCCAGTGTATGAGGAGGCTCTTGGCCCTCATATGACTTCTGAACTGAGGCGGGGGACTGATATGTAGGGACACTCCACTCCAGAGGAGTGGGATGGAAGAGTTAGGGGGTAGAGGGTGGGAGGGTGGGGCTGGAAAGGGGGAAAGAGGACACTATGATGGAGATGTAACCTGAAGCAACAAATAAATAAATTTATTTAAAAAAAAGAAAAATAAAAGAGAGACTCAAACAAAAACTGCTAAGCTAATGACTTTCATAAATACATTCAGTCCTTCTGACAAAGTCGGATACTTTACACTAAGTGATCCTCACTACCAGCCTGCTGAGAATAAGATTTAGGGGCTATGGTTTCTAAAATCTTTACTTGATATCATTCACAACACTATATATGCTATTGACATAAACCCCTTATCAATGAGCTTCTCTAAGAACAATGCCTCCCAGATTCATCTACTACTCGTGAATGTGCCCTGACTAATTGGGAAGGGGAAGTAGCAGCACTGGGTGACTTCTCAAGTTTAGCACAAGGAAACTTGGAAGCTTTTGTCTATATTCCCAAACCACCACAGAAATAGCCCGAACACCCTAGGACAATAAGCTCAGGAGGGTATATATAGGTGAACTGAAATCCATAAGCCTAGCCAAGCCAGGCCATCAAGCCACTCTAATGCTGGTATCAGGTTTATGTATGGAAGACTGATGTAGGCACAGGGCCCAGTCAAGGCTTCAGATGGCTCCTGCTTCAGCTGGCAAATGAATGTGGCCATATGAAAGATCACTAATAATAGTGACAATGGTGATAATCATGGTGCTGATAATGATCATGACAAGCAAGGACCAATCAACTCATAGAAGCCTAGGAGCTCATGTGTATAGAAGTTGAGAGACCAAGCACTGTGGTGGTTTATTGTGCAGATTACTGGAATAGACTGGGCATCCAGAAACAAATCCTGCTATAAAAATTCCAGTCCTTGGAAGCTGGATAAATGATAAGCTGTAAAGAGCTCTTCACCCACTAAGAATTGGGTCTTTGGCATACCAAAGGAGATACCATCTTTGAAGATGCCTTCCCCTTGGACATAACATCAGTTTTATTTTATTTAATTGCATGCTATTTCCCAAGTTTCTAAAGAATTCAATCCATGTTATTATCTGGCACAGTAAAGCAGGACACCACTGTCCCCCAAGACAGCAGAAAAACAGTTAATGAGAGAAACTCCATTTTTGTCCAGGCTGTGAGTTAGAACAATGGGAGCTGCTGCCCCAGTTCTAACAGCAGATGGGTCTCTCCCCTTTTGTTTTCCCAAATAATTTGAGTATGAGAAAGTGGTGTGGCCAATAGTAGGATTACACACTAAGGCAGGAGTGAAGATTCCACAAGATGGTGACTCTACAAAATATCCCTCTCCCTCATCATCTCAGCTCATGGTCAGCCTTAACTAGCAGGGACAGAGACAGCCTGCTCTCCAAGAAACTGTGGCATTAACTCACTACATAAGTACAGTAACCACTAATAACTGACTTTTGCTTGTATTCATAATGACAACTGAATAGGTACAATTCAGGCACCCATGATTGGTGGGGGCGGGGGGAGTTTCATGTTTCTATGTGGCCATGCTAAAGACCCCAGTTAAAAGACAAAGACCTGGACTTTCAGCTGACTGTTATCCTTCCTTCTGGTTATTCCAGGAGGGTCTTACTTCCTTTTTTTCTGTTGCTGTGATAAAATGCTCTGGCAATGGCAATTTGAGGAGAAGGGTTTCATTTTAGTTTGGCTCAAAGTTCCAGGAAGATGTTCCATCATGGCAGAGAAGTCACAGTGGCCAAGAAAGCTTGAGAGAGCTAGTCATGCTACTACATACACAAGCAAAAAGCAGAAAACAATGAAAATGTCTACTGCCTAGTTCTCTTTCCCTATTTATACAGTACTAGCTCCCACATAGGGAATGGTACCACCCACCGTGGATGAGTCTCCCCACTTCATCTAAGGTAATCAGAGAAATCTAACGCAGGTATCCCCAGAGACCTGCCTCCCCCTATCAAAAGGGTCTGTTCCTGAATATCAACACTAGGTCCCTTTCTTTGATGTTAGGTTTGGTTTGGCCTCCCTTAGCATGATATCCTTCTATATTCCCCTCAAGCACAGAGATACTCTCTAAACTCAGGACTTTCTAGTATCTTTAGCAATGGAGACATCTCCCCAAGTGTAATGTTATTGGGAACCCCACATGTAAACATCAGAATGAAGGCTATCTTATTAAAACAGAGATGGAATCCACAGTAATGTCTGCTCTGCCTATCTCAGCACCCTAATATTACTCTAAGAAACCCAATAAATATATTTAAATTAGCAGCCTAGTTCATTAAACTGAGTCCTGTGCATGCATGCACAGTGTGTGTGTGTGTGTGTGTGTGTGTGTGTGTGTGTGTGTGTGTGTACATGTGTATTTGGGTGTATATGTGCACATATTTCGAGGCCATAAGTTAGCATCAAGTATTTTCCTCAATTTCTCTCCACTTTATGGATCTTAGGGCACCTGGTATCTACCATTTGGCTAGACTGGTTGACCAGCAAGCCCCAGGGATCCCTATATCATACTTCCTAATCACACACAAATTGTTATATGTGTGCTGAGGATTCTCATCCTGATCTTGTGCAGCAAGCAGCTCATTTATGGAGCCATCCCCTAATCTAGGGTCCTCCCTTTTACAGATAACTCCAGCTATTACCATTGAGGATTACACTCAAGCTCTAACCTAGACCATTTACTGGGGGCCATAGCCTCCAACCTCTATCTTGCCAGACTGCCTCCACTCTATCTATGTTCTTGCTCCACCTCAGC
Organism: Lophiomys imhausi; assembly: GCA_907164525.1. Lineage (NCBI taxonomy): Eukaryota > Metazoa > Chordata > Mammalia > Rodentia > Muridae > Lophiomys > Lophiomys imhausi. Next base: position 4,547,201 of record CAJQZJ010032856.1, read on the forward strand.
TCACAGCATCTGTTCCCACTAGTGAGTGACAGGGCAATGTAAAAAAAAATTAATTAATTAAATTACGTTGGGCGCCATTTGTAGAAATGATTAATTAAATTGTTTAACAGCATTTAGATTATATTTAATTGGTTTGGCAGTTGTTAATCTTTAAGCAGCCATGATAAATGAGCACACATAGAGACCTCATGGATCTTAACAAGCCTAGGCCTGAATTGTGCAATCTTGGCCCATCTAATCTAGCTCTTAATTCTATTACCCAAATATGACCCCATATACACATACGTTCCCTTGGGCTGCCATTCTCCACACTATGCCGATGTTCCTGGCCATGAGGAATGAGGTTCTTTTTTCTAACCCATGGCGTGTCTTCCTTGTCTGCTCCTGGCTTCTTCTTTTCTGCTTCTGCTCTGGCCTTCTTCTTTTCCTGCTGCTGGCTGGAATGCTTGATCCTCTGTCTAAAGCACAGGCTTCCTGTTCTAATCTCAGGAAGTCCCACCTTTCTCTGTCTTTGCCCAATCTCAGGCCTTAGCCATTTTATTTAACCAATCAGAGTCAATGAAAGTAACAGACAGCAAGCACAACCAATTAATTAAAATTTAGAATGCTTAACACTACACCATCAGGGCAGAGGAACCCATCTCACTGTGGCCATTCCCGCTGCACTGTCTCCTGATGCCATGTCCTGCCCACTGGAGTCAACTCCTTGAATCCCGCCACAGACAGAGAAAACCCTGATTCTGTCACACTTCTTAGACACATCTCTTAGACACTCCACATTAGTTTTCAAGTGCTCTATAAAATACCACAACCAGCTAAGTGGATTCAAACAAGGCATATTTGTTACCTTGTCACCATTACTGATGTCACGAACCTGACATGGCTTTAGCTGAATCCTCTGTTCTGCTCAGCCCAGGCTCTCCTGAGACTGAAGTCATGGGTCAGCTAGCTGAATCTTCATTTGGAGCTTTCACTGGGATGGCTTTGCTTTCAGGCTCACTGAGACTACTGGTAGAATAACTTTCCTCCATGTTAAAACTAAAACTTCACTGCTATATGGGCTGCTAGCTAAGAACATTCAAAGTTACCAGATGTGCTTCCCTGGTCAGAGACTCATGACCTGTTCCACATCAGCTCCAAACCTTTCTTGCTCTCCAGATTTCTCCAGCTTGTCCCCCTGCCAATCACAGAGGATTGCCTGCTTTTAAAGGGTTTGTGTGATAAAGCTAGGGCCACCAGGACAGTGTCACTCTGTGACTTTCAGCCAATCAGTACTCCAGCACTGCAGCATCACTTTGCCTCCTAACACAATATACTTGTAAGAGAAATGCAAGGAACCCATGGAAGGCCACCTTAGAATTCTGCCTGATATATCTTCTATTCTGGCCACTCTCGATGGTCTAGTACTGGTCCAGGCTTCCTACTCTCTTATATCATAGGCATGCTTCATGGCAGAGGCTTTGCTAGATGCTATGATCCAGAAACCCAGTTTCTCATTCATCAGAACTTTGCTTTTGCTTAAAGCCCATGATCTTCATGTTCCATTGGGAAATGAGAAAACAGGCTATTGGAAGATGTATAAGGACTATATGCTGTGGACGAGGCCCATGGTTGGCTTACAATGCTCCTGCTCACCTTCCCTTGACCAGGACTAGTCATGTAGCTGCAATGATTTGCAGCAGAGTCTGGGAAATCTTGACTGTGTGCAAGAAGAAAGGGCAGTGGTGAAGACTGGTCTCTCTTCCTCATTCCCTCTTTTCTGTGAAGCCTGATAGGATCTTCTGAGCTTCCAGAGGCTGAGCAATTACTTTTGTCTCATGAAATTCTGCCTACCTTACTTACTCCACACAAATGGAATTATTCTTTGGACAGTTTAGTTGCAAAATACTGATTTCTTGCTTGCTTTCCCCATTTAATTTTCTGTTCAAATACTTGATGCAGGGATTTTGATGTAAGTGTTTAACCAGTTACCAATTTCGCCAGTGACCAAAATCTTGACTGGATTTCATCAATCATGCTGCCACTGACTTGGAGTGAAGGGAGAGAAGCAGGAGGCTGAGTCACAAGTCACATGTCATGTCACTTCAAAGTGAAGACACGAGGTGGATATGTGAAGGGGAGTAAACAAATCCCTTCAAGAGATGAGTGTGTGAGCAGGGGACTCTTTTTATTATTGTTCAAAGACTTCAGACTTCACCCATGGCTTCTCTATGCACTTCAATCAATCAATAAAATAAATTTCAAAGTAGACACTTTGGCCATTCTTGGGTTACACTCAGTTTTGGTTCACATATTCCAATCTCTTCTTATCTCTAAGCCCAAAGTCCAGACACTTGGAAAGACCACAAGAACAAATTTCTCAAAGGTATTTTCTCTGTCAGCATTCTTATCTTCATTTTCTGCAAGTTCATGCTAAACTGTTGTTCTTTCTTTATATCTAGCCAGTCTAGCTCATTCAGTATAAGAAAACAGAGATACAAAACCTCAAGAGAATCTAGATCTCTTACCACATACACCAGGCACACACAGAGAAAATAAAACAAAGACACATCTCTTTAAAAGTGAATCTTTAAAATTTACATTTACTCATTTATATGCTTGTGTGTCTCTGTGGGTGTGTATACATGTGTGTAGGTACCCATGGTTGGATCCCCTGCAGCAAATGTTACAGGTGGTCGTGAGCATCTTGACAAAAGCAGTGGAAATAGAATTTAGGTCCTCTGCAAGAGCAGTGTATGTTCTTATCTATGAAGCCCCATGAATACTGAATCTTAAAGAATGTGAAATATAATAACTCATAACTCACCAAGACTCACACTAAATATCTTTTTCCCATGTACAGCTTTTGAGTTATGCAATCTTACTGATGCTAGTTTGATTTTAAAATGGGTATCTTTGAGTTGCCACAGTCTATGATTTGCCTTTGATATATGTGATATAGTACTCTGAGTTAACAAGCCAGGAAAATTTCATCTCTCCCTTACCCACTGTTTTCCCAGTGCAGGTAATTCTACTTCAGACTTATAGTGAAGAACTTCAAGATCAATAAACATCTGGGGTCTATTATTACTGATGATAAAGAAGCCACAAATGAAAAGGATTTGTCGGGATATTCTATGTACATTGCTCTTTTTTATTTGGTTTAATTTGTTTTTATAGAGTCATGTACAGAAACAATGAAGAGAAGAGACCTTTTCAGGCAGCCTAATAGCACTGGTTATTTGTATATGATGGAATACTTATTATCCTGCTGTGTCATCTTTACAAAAAAAGACCCACAGAGGGCAAGATCCACCTAAGTTCAGGGGCTTCCAAACAAGCTGAATGCCCGAGCTGTAAACTCCCTATTGACTCTGTACTAATAAATGGCTTTTTAATGGATTTCAGGATGGTACATTGTGAGGCATGAGCTCTAGGCTGCCATCAACCCTTCTGGGTGCTGACGAAGAAGTGCTCTCCTACAGACATTAGAAGCCAATACAAAATTGCAAGCATTGGCCACTCGTGTGCCCATTCTGCTTCCCACAGCAGGAGAATAAATTGATGCTTTTTCTCTCTCTATTTCCTTTCTGCAGCACATCTCTTTATTTCCCACCCCTCCTAATTACCAGTTTATTTTTCTGGCTTTGCCAATTTCAGTAGGGTAAGTTCAAAGTACATGGACCATTCAAGTTGTAGATCAGTATATCACACTAAGCACACACTTAGTCTACTTTTAGACACAATAAAAAAAACAAAACAAAACACTTTAAAAACTACAAAACTGTACTTTCAACCTCTCCAGATTCTGAATCTACTGCAAACCAAGAAACAGCCTTAAGGGGCACAAAAGACACTTTCATCTTTGTCTTTCTAGACACATCACTTTAATGCTTTAAAATGATCAGTAAGCCTCCACGTGTTTCTACTTCTAGCTCATGTTAATCCTAAAGTAGAGGATCAAAAATATATGTTTGCAGAAGATGTGCTTAGCACACATACAAAAAAAAAAACTTCAAAATGAATACAGAAATAGAAGTCAGGGAAGAACATACTTTGTAAGCTTCCCTACATCAACTTGGGGTTCACTCATGTCTGAGGGGTCATTGAACATAATACTTACCTTGTTTCTAGCTACAGATAAGGGACTTATTTTAGAATCAGGGTAAAGAGGGAAGATTCGAGCATAAGAGTTCCAGCATCAGGTTTTTGAAATTGCTAGAAATTGAGGAGGGTCTGACATACCCACTCTAAACACAGCTTGAAAGACTAAAAAATATGCATGTGGTCAACCACAAACCATGTATTTCTCTGTAACTAAAGCCTTCTGAAGCCTGCTACTAAGTGGATACAGTTTCCCTCCAATATAGCTAGCAATTTACCAACCTCCTCAAGCCAGTCCCTTATCATGTGGAAACCTCAAAGCCCCAAGAAACAGAAAGCTGATGGTTTGAATTTTCAACCTCTGAGTCATACCGAGAGATGTGCAACAGTACTGGCAACTCAGAGTGTGGTGTGTAAAGGAGTACCAGGCTGAGAACTGTCACCAGTCTTCCCTCAGACAACTACAGAGGAAGCCCACAGATTTAAAACCTGTTTCTGTAGTTTTACTGGATAATTTAATGTTCATTTATTTGTTTATCTACCTATCTATCTATCTATCTATCTATCTATTTATTTATTTATTTATTTATTTTGACTGCTGGAGAATCTGACATCCTCCTTCCTCTATATTCTTTTATTTATTTCTTCAAGTTACATCTCAATCATAATGTCCGTTTATTTTAATTATAAATTAATTTCATGTCTTTTCTAGCAACTTATTTTTTTACTCTACATAATTATTTGTCTATAATATACTAGAAAATTCTTTGCCAGTTTTAATTTGCAAAGTATGCTTAAAAGATCCAGTTTCTCTCTTATCATGAGGAATAACTTTTGATAAGGGCAAGTGTGGCAAGTTTTGCCCTTGCCCAAGTATTTTCAGAAGTGTCTATGTGTGGTGTTTGTAGATAGCTTCTGTCTGTTCCTTGACCTATCCTGGTCCTCTGGGAAGCAGAAAATAAGACAGGATTGAAAATAAAAGAATTCTTGGGGCAACACCTGAAAGGGAAAGGTGGTGGCGAGAGACCATCAAACTTCTCAGGTTAAGCCCTGAGAAGGAAGAGTCGGGTGCACAGGAGGAAGGGAGGACCAAGGGGAGAGAAGAGCACAGGAGTCTAGGGAGGTAAGTGGGCCAAAGGCAGGAGGAAAGATGGTCTTAGAATTCACAGCATTCCTAGCCAGGCATGATGCTGAGGATCTGTAAATCTCAGCATTTAGAGGCAAGGGGATCAAGGATTCAAGGTAGTTCTCAGTTACACTGTGAGGATTGGCTACATGAAACCTTGTCTACAAACAAAACAAAACAGAACCAAACAAAAGAATTCAGATCATGTCTAAGAAAATTCAAAGAGAATGAGATAAAAACCTGTCTTTAGCCACCACAGGAGTCCTCTACTTCCCCAAAATGGAACTTGGAATTCTTGTGACAGGCTGGAAGCAAAATCTAGAAAATGAGATTTGGGCACAGAGGCAGTGACAGATTTCAAAGAAGAGCCAGTGGGACAGTTGTTCAATTGTGCTTTCTGAGGGCAGAGGTCCGAGAGGCTCAGTCTCACGACTACCACACTTCTTACTGACTCCCTAAGGTGAAGTGGCCTCCTGTCCACCTGTGTGAAATGGGTTGGATCGTTTCAACCCTCCTTCCTCTCTCTAATTCCTCCTCTGAGCTGACTGAACTGGGAGGCCAAGGAAAGCCTGACATGACCTGGTACAAGTAAATCTCCACACAAGGCTGTGGCACAACAAAGCGAAACATGGATGCCTCCTCTGCAAACAATCTGAAACAAGCCTTCGTTGTTCGCTCAGCTACTAGGCTGTTTGTTATAAAAATTCAAACCGTAGCACAAAAAAAAATCTTATTTTACAATACAATTCAGCTATACAAGGAAACCTCTCCCTTAGAGGGTTTGGGGCATGCCACTTAATCCATACACACAGCTAACTCTAGTATTTGAGTGTATCTCTATTTATATTTATCAGTGAAAACTGGGCAGTGTGGATGAGAGTGAGCTTTAACCACAGTGCCTGCATTATTCTAAACTCAGGGCACATTTCCTAATATGTTCTCGTGTATTCCTCAGCACTTAATGTCTCCATAGAGGTTGCTAAACAAACATGAGTGGGAACAGCTCCTGTCCTTAGGTAAAAGTGTTAACCAGCACGCCATAGGGAACCATACACGAAGACAGTTCTACACTCAAAGCACAAAGGGAAATAACAAAACGTAACAGGAGCACATGTAGTTTGGCTTCAGAATAAAACAAGATGAATGCTCCCTTAAGATGGATTTTGTGGAGCTCTCTTGAAATTTGGGGGTCTCTAAGGACTGATCAACCTGAAGATAAGACCAAAGCTCCATTGGTAAGAATTGTCGTTTCATTGTAAGATACCAGGAATGACTTCATTATTAAGTCATAAAGAGAATTAAATGTACAGAAAGCTCCTGTGCCTCTTCATTGTGCATTTGTTTTCCATCACTGGCTGGTAAACTGGAAAGTTCTTATGTCATCATGCTCCAGCCCAGAGGGAAAGATGGCAAGCAGAGAAACACAAGGAAGAATTTAAGAGTTAACTCACCATGAAAAAAATTCAACTTGATCTGTTTTTTTTTTTTTCCACTTGTTTTATCTCTAGGCTGTCTTCTGGTGGTCATTAAATGCCAAACAAAATAAATAAATCTGTTTGTAGCATAAATATTTCTACCTGCCCCCCCCCAAGAAAAACCTTAATGAATGTATTGGGTCTCAAGACATGAGCCTGGAACACATTCTATGATGGTAGCAGCACTGTGGACAGTGGATAGAAGTGTCATGCCCAGTCTAATCAACATTCCCACAGCATTAAAGAAACTTCCTAGAGATCACTTCCAAAAGAATTTTCAATGGCATCTGAAATCAGCCTTCTTTGAAGAAAATCATCCTAGAAAATGGAGTGCAGCCAAGGCCATTTTTCCTGTTCTGTTTCAGAATTCTCCAGTGTTTTTTAGAGGACAAATAGAATGTTACTCAAATCAATGAAGCATATATCATTGAAAAGTCTACATCGTTGTGTGGTATCAGATCTAGCTGCATAAAAAGCAAAAATAAGGAGGGTTTTATTTTAATCACAGCTCATAATAGCAAAGTGTTCCCATGAATTTTAAATCAGGAGAAGAGCTCTTTTAATGACCAGAAGTTAACCCCAAAACCTGTATTTTCTCAGTCTAATTAGGATAATTGTTTAGTAAATCATCCAGTCCCCTAAGAGATGTTTTGTTTACATAAATGGATTTCTAATTATATGTAGAGGCTCATTAAATTCTATGATGTACAATTATAAGCAATGAAGGCAAAGCCCAAAGAGTTAAGATTATGAGATGGAGACCTTTACATGGACCTTCATCCTTCACTTTGCTGTGATAGCAGAGGCTCCATTAATGTCATGTTGGTCTAAAGAGACTGAAGTTAAGAGTAGCACCCTTCCTCCAAGATCCTGGAAAATACATTAAATTTGTCTGTCTTGGATGGCTGTCTCAGTTCTTGAGTTCATATAGATTTATTTCCTTGAAGAAAACCATGTGGACTTTCTTCTTCCCAATGGCTATGGAAAGTTCCAACTTCTAGACAATGAAGAGTAACTGTTACAGTGGTAACTGACACAGAATTGGTACTCAGACTAGAGGAACTCCTGTACAAATAGGTTTCATGAGCTCCCAATCATGGCCATGTTCTTCATATATAACCCAGACCCAAACTTGAATACTTCTTCAAATACTGTCTAAAAATAAAGAGGGGTACCACTTTACCCTTCCAGTTATATTCTTGTCTTTGTCCTTGAGTAACCATTAAAGTTACCTATTTGTAAGACTTTCCAGCTAAAGTTGATCATGATTATAAGCAGACAACTAATCTGGCATCATCCTTTAAACATTTGCCAAACTTTAGACACACAGAATAGCCAAAGTCACCAAGACAGAGCAGAGATCCTCAGTAAAATCTTAGCAGATTGAATCCAACAATGTAGAGTAAAAATGATAGAGTATAAGCAAGTGCCATTTATTCTAGGTATGCAAGAGAAGTGTGATGCCTTAAAAATGATCCTCATACACTTTGCCCTAGTGGTGCTGTCTTGTAGCCTCCAGGGTATGAGGAGGCTCTTGGCCCTCATATTACTGCTGAACTGAGCGGGGGGGGGGGGGGGGCTGTTATGTAGGGACACTCCACTCCAGAAAAGTGGGATGGAAGGGTTAGGGGGTAGAGGGTGGGAGGGCGGGACTGGGAAGGGTCGAAAGAGGACACTGTGATGGAGATGTAACCTGAAGCAATAAATAATTTAAAAAAAAAAAGGACAAAGTGGGTGTAGCCCAAGAGGCCCCATGTTAGAGAGTTCTCATGCTATAGATGACAAGATGAAAGGCAGCTTATATCTTCTGATGGAGAAAATGCTGGTGGACTGAAAAGCTGATCTCAAACAGAGCTGAAAAATACAATCAGCTCTCCCTGAGGCAGAAAGAAGCTGGTGAGCAGAAAAGGCCTCAGCAAAGCAGCAAATGGCCAAGGACTAAACCCTGTGGCACAGCTTTTGCCAAGAGGGGCTAGACCAGTTCAATCGGTAGCCTGAATGGAATTGTGGCCAGCCCAAGACTGAGGCAGAGCAGCTGAGTGGCTAATACAAGATGAATAAGTTGGCTTATGGACAGCTGAGGCCTTCCAGAGAGAAGAAAGCCTCAAGCCTCATTTAAGGTGAAGCGGCCATAGCCAATTTACCCTAAAGGACCTACATCTGAGATACTCCTGAAGAAAGATTGTTGACTAAGTGCCTTAAAGGATCTACTCCTGAGGTGTTCCTGACAACTGAGGACCTGCTCCAAAGAGTGTGTTCCTGACAATTGAGAACCTGCCTCAGAGAGTGTGTTCCTGATAAATGAGGGCCTGCTCCAGAGACTGAATCCTTCTAAAAGGTTAGAATTAGTTGTTTGATAAGAGTTGTTATAGTTATTAATAGGTTTAGTTGTTAGGTAACAGGGATTATAGTCACTATTAGGGCTAGTAGTTAGGTAATTGTTTATATTTGTCATAAGTGCATATAGCTATTAATAAATACATATTGGATAATTTTAAAAAATGATCCTCCTTAACAACCTAAAGGAGGTTATATAATTGATCATACCACTTGACTTGTAAAAAAGCATTTAGCAAACCTGATTTATTATAAAAAGTCTCAACCTTCATCATAGAAACTTCTTTTTGAAATAGATAGACGTTAGCAAAGAGACCCACAACTGGTCAAGGCACAGAAAATAAGAGACTACAGAATGCTTAGCCCTAAAAGGGACATCTATATCAAGCTCCCTCCCCTCAAGGCTCAGGGAATATTGCAGAAGATTCAGCAGGAAGATTGGCTGAAGACAAGCAGTGGACTATAAGGAAACTGTCCTCTAGACACAGCAGGGCAGTTGCACATATGAATTCATAGAAGTTGAGAAATAACCACAAGCAAGACTGAAACCTAGCATGGGAAGCAGAGGTGGTCACAAAGTTTCACCCTTAGCTAAAGAACTATTGATAAGTGATAGCTGGGAGGAAAGGATGAGTACATTTTCTTTATGTAGGCCCTGGCAGACCAACCATGCTCCAGGGCAGGACCATGCATCTAAGAATATGGGCAATAGCAACTGTACTGGATGGGTTAAAAAAAAAAAGACACAACATTGAGTGGGTATGGAAGATCAAGAAGGAGTGGGAAGAAGGGTGAAATTTATCAAAATACATTATACAAAATCCTCAAAAAAGAAGTTAATAAAAATGGGTAAAAACTGTAGGTTACTAGGAATAGAGAGAAATCTTCTCCATCATTAAAAAAAAAAAAAACAAACAAAAACAACAAAAAAAAAAACAGGTTGGGCATGGTGGTGCACGCTTTTAATCCCAGCACTTGGGAGGCAGAGGTAGGTGGAACTCTGTGAGTTAGAGGCCAGCCTGGTCTACAGAGTGAGTCCAGGACAGCCAGAGATACACGAAGAAGCCCTACCTCAAACAACAACAACAAAAACCTAAGTTAAAAACAATAAACCCTCAAACCATTTGTTTGGTGAAGTCAGTTAAAAAATGTGACTCAGGAACAAAAAGATACCAGTCATGATTTGTTGTACTATTGAGTTTACCTTGAAAGAACTTTGCGAGGTGTTTTAGTTATTAAACTATGGAAAAGAAATTGCACCTCCAAATACTGAAACTCAGCATGCCATGATTTATGGAAGCCAATGACTCAAATAGTTGCAATAACTATTTCATGGGGGTATCATCACATAAGTCTGTGGCTTTCATCAGGAGATAGACATCCGTTTATGAGTCCTTTTAATCTCCTCTCTTCTGCCCATCAATCGTAGAGTAACTCAGCAGTCGATGACATTTGAAGAAACAGCAGAACCCAGGATTCAACACCTCTGTTCCTGGAACCTAAGACTGGTGTGCTCTGAGGATTCTGTTAAAATACCTTGTGTTTTTACAGAAGAAACGTTATCTTGAGAGACCTTTACCCTAATCTTTACAAATGGCTCTATGCAAATGTAAGAGGAAAGTACCATTCTCTGTTTCTGGATACCTTTTCTAGTGAGAGATGTGGTTGGCATACTGGCAATAACTGGAGTTGTAGTTGTGTCTCTGGCCCACACCTCCAGAACTAGAGGTTGATCCTCTGATAGTTTCCATTTCTTCAGGTGTAGAGAAGGGTTGAGGGAAGCTATGAAAGAGGGCTTACACTGCACACTCAGGCTTTAAGATCTTCCATCTTTCTTCCCCTGTGTTCTCTAGGAAGCATTTCACATGGATACTGTGGCTATCCAAAAACATACACCTGGCTTTCAAAAAAATATTTCAAAATAGCCATCCTCCTGCCACCATTACCCTAGAGCTGAAAGCTGATAGCTTTCTCAGGGTTTAAGAAACAGCCATGCAGACTGTACAGCAGGACATTGCTGCAGCAACTCACAATGCCCGCCTCTTGAAGAGTGGCGAGACCAGAGGAAGGAGGGAGTGGAGCAATCCAGAATCAGGGTACACAAGTCTAAGATGTCATGAAGACTGATGCGCTCCCTACAACAGCCCTAGCAAAAGAAAGTTGCCCCAAGCAAGTCACATCCTGTCCTGTGTACAGCCTGCACCCATGGCTGATTGACATTGCCTGAGGTCCTGGAGGCCTCATCTTCACAGGGGGGGGGGGGAACACACCAAAACACTGTCCTGATTTCAGAGATCTTCGTCAGCTGACTTCTGTGCTGACTTTATTGTTGCCTTCTCTGACTCGCCCAGCTTCCCTCCGGCTCCCACACATCCAGGACACACTCCGATATACAGTTCCTGCAGTTTGTCTTCCTCTCAGGGTCTACCTTATCAACCTGACCTTCCACCAAAGATTATAACTGAAGACTCCAAGTAAAAGTTACATAACTGTAACTTTTATTTAATATTGACATGTATTTTAATGTGTACACACATACATTATATACATATATCTTTCATATATATATATGAAAGAAGGAAGAAAGAAAGGAAAGGAAAGGAAGGAAGGAAGGAAGGAAGGAAGGAAGGAAGGAAGGAAGGAAGGAAGGAAGGAA
>CAJQZJ010032856.1:4558887-4593797 GCA_907164525.1 Lophiomys imhausi
GAAGGAAGGAAGGAAGGAAGGAAGGAAGGAAGGAAGGAAGGAAGGAAAGAAGGAAGGATGTGTCTACGAGCTCTCAGGGCCAGTTAAGTAACCAGAACTCTTCTGTAAATATTTTCTTCCTTTTTTTGGATCAAAAAGAATATCAAGAAAATGATCCCAAAGCTGCAGATTTATACATGCATTGCTGATACAGAGTAGAAATCTAACTGCATAGAGCTCAGCATTACTGGGGTACCTTTGCCTTCCATAAGGATCACTTCATACTGTCCCCAGACAGCGGTTCCAGATCCCACAGCACACAAAAGCCTTCTTGTTCTCATCGATCATCTTTTGGGAGGCAGGACATCACTACCTCTATGACAAGGACAAAATATTTCTCCCAAGCTTCCAAGATGGAGCACATCCTCATGGTGGCAAAACTGCCCTGAAAATGGCATTTCAACAAAGGGAGAAAAGGTGAAAAGTATGAGAATCTTCTTTGGTACAAAGTACAAGGAGAGTTAGGGATCAATGTCCCTCAAGCATGGGACAAGGAGGCCATTGGCAGAATTAAAAGAAGTTATGGGAGCCCCTGAGGCCAAGCAGAAAGAGGAAATTTAAGTCAGAATAGCCCATATTGTGGGTGTAAGACAAAGCATTGTTCATAAAAGTCCTATGGAATAGTGAGGAGTTGCTTAAACAGAAATTCTTCCTGCATCAAAGGTTTTAAACTGTAGTTTGTCTTTTTATGTTATTTAAAGTTTGGGGATTTAATTGAAGTTAGATGACATTTAGTAAAGTCTTTTATTAATAACAAAATAAATTCCTTTTGTATGCTAATCGGCATTTCACTGTGTCCCAGGGCTTGTGGTCTCCTGGTTACTTACTGCTGAGAAAGCACCTTCAGCACATGGGACAATCAACGAAGAATGAGGATGATGCCTGTGCCAACGCTCTGCCTGTGACCTTGGATGCCACAGCCCACCAGCATCCACTCCACTCCATCAGCAGAGAGCAGCATCCTCTCTTCCTACACCACTCCACAGCTCTAAACCTTCACCCTCTTTGATACCTCAGCATACTTCTGCATCTTCACATACTCCAAGAAAACCTGGATTTAGTTGTGCTGTATCAGAGACCATGAGAAAATCCACCATTAATCATTCTTGAGAGAATGAACATATCCCACTTGAAAACCTATTTTCATTTGTTAAAAGACAGCATTTTACAGAAATATCACCTTCTTATGTTTAAAAAGAAAAGGAAGAAAGGTTCCTGCTGCATGCTGGCAGGGTTCCCTATGACACCCACTCAAGGCAGAACATCTAACATTTATGGAACACTTCCTGTGTGCCAGACACTGTGGTAAATGTCTTCACGGCAACACCTGCACTGTAGCATAGTTCTCTCCCTCAAGATGAAGAAGAAAATATGACCTAACACTCCCTGGCTGGCGAGAATGAAGCAGAAACTTTGCTCCTTGGAATGGAGACATAGAGGCCACAGTTTACCAGAATTTTGAGACTCAGAGGTTGTCAGCCTGCACAAAACACCACCAGGGACTAGATCCAATTTCTGTCCAAACCTTGATCTTAGTACCATTGCTGTCCTAAAAAAAGACCAGTTTACTTTATAGGAGGCTGATGATTTTAAGCAACTGTAGTCTCAATTCTCAGGTCCTGTTGAATGAATTAAGCTATTTCTCCATTCCCTTGGGGTGAAGGAGATACCTAAATCCAGCCGAACTCCAATCCCTCTCATTTTATATAGTCAAACAGAATGTACCCAAAAGTAAGTTTCTCCCATATCTGAGACTTCACAGAGTGATATAAAAGGCAGAGAAACCAAGTCTTCTTGAACATGGTACTGACGCTGGGTAGCCTCACTACAACCTTCTTGTTTATTCTTCATGCTTTGCAACCCTGTCTTCTGCCCTAAGAGGCTCATACTTGCGGAGTGCTTTAGCAGACCTATTCCTTGGTACTGGTCAGATTCATCCACTCCAAGTAATATCAGACTAAGGCAAGAAGATAGTGCAGGTGGTGAATTATCACCTAGTCCATCATCCTGGAGAGTGTGATGACCATGCCTCTGCTGACAGCCATGGTGTCTGTCAGGCAGATGTCTCTTCATAGCTCGGGTTCTAGCACCTCCTTCATCTGTCCCTTCAAGACCAGCAGTGGTATTAGGAACCCCTAGGACACAGGGCCACCCACCATCTCTCACCACTTCTCCTAAGCCACACCCATTCTCCCATGCAACCTTTGCATCTCAGTCTTTTAAAACTTCCCAGGCTTAATATGCCATCTGTTTCCTGTCAAAATCTTGACAGGAAACAATATGAAAAGTGTTGGCAAACGTCTACAAGCCTCACCAAAACACTAGTATGCTATAAAAACAAGCTTAAGACACAATTTTGAAAATTGCAAGAAATAAACCTTTTATAGTGCCCAAGCTTCTTTGTCAAAATTATTTTTTCCAATTAAAAAATGTTTAAATGTATTCATATGTTTAAAAGAAAGACCAAGTTCTAAGTTTTGAATGAATTACTCACTGACTCAAAATTAGATGAAAATGGGTATACATTTCTGTCTTTGTAAATAAAAATAGTATTGCTCGTATGTCATATAAAGGATCGGCTTATTTTTTATGATTATTGAGGATAGTATGGCTGACCTCTGTTCTGTTAAGGCCGCCTAGCAGCACCAAGACTCTGCTTTCTCTGTTCTTTCCTACTTTCTGACTTACAGTAATAAGAAAGCCCTTCTTGCTCCAGAAATCTAGTGTCTTGGCTTTGCCTTGTCACCTAAAAATATTGGCTTTGATTGTATTGTCTAGTTTCCCTGAGTCTTAGCTGTTATTATGGACTGAATGTTTATTCAGCCACCTACACCTATTCATAAAGTAAGACTTCGGTGCTTTTGGAGGCACTTGGAGCTGTAATCTTGGGCCCTGGTGGTAGAAATTAGCGCCCTATAAAAAGAGAGGCCAAAAAGCTTGTTGTTTTTCTTCCATGTGAGATAATAATAATAAAGCTATCATCTTCAAAGCCTGTACCAAAAATGTATGCTGTCAAGCACAGTTACTGTTTGCATAGGCTTGGTCATTCCGGTTAACTGAGCCTTGGTCATTCCGGTTAACTGACCTTGGTTTCATTATTAAATACTGCAATAGCAATAATGTATACTCTGGGGCCTTCTGTGAGAATTACATGAGAGAACTCAAATAAAGTTCTTAGCACACTGTCGGGTACTTAGCAGAGCTCGGGGTGAAGCATCACTGCCAACGCCATAGGCATGCAAATCTGAGTCACTCTGACAAAGACTGAGAAGGTTCCTGGTAAACAGCAATGAGGAAAGGAGGCAGGACTGTGCTTCATACTAGCCTTCATTTGCAACACCCAAATATCTAATCCAACGTTAATCCTACAGGTTTTTATGTTCCACTCTTTGATTGCGCATTCATATTTGGATTCACAACTCAATTTCAATGTATGAGTCATAATCTAAAAGCCATGTCATAAACAGCTGTAGAGTGCACAAAGTGACCTGGCCAGTAAGGAGAGAACTGTCAATGTATTTTATTTTAGTTCACCACTTACATCTTTGGACAAAGATTAAAAAATAGAGATGAGGTGGGAGACCTGGGAGAGGTTGCATTCAGTCTGTCGTGTCAGGATGGGTGGACTTGCTGAACACTGAGCACATGAATTTCATGGGATGACCTAGCTAGACTATCCATTGCTTAGATCAAAATTCATACTTTATTTTACTCAGGACCTCCACTCTCAGGGGCATCTAAGAGCACTGAACACAGAACAGACTTTGATGCCTGATTACTGTATAAGCGAAGGCTGAGTAGACAGCCCTGCACGCTGCAGTGTCCTGAAGGACACTTCCTGGAAATCAAGAATCCAGAAGCCATTTGAATTGGAAAAGTACAAGACAGGAAGCTCAGACAATGAGGATTGCTTCCAGTGAGAAAAATAATATGAAGGGAACTGAATTTATAATCAACCTCTCGAAAGTTTTAGAATTCTTCCATGATGAGCTTGTTATACAGATAAATTTGTTAAGAAGGAAAAGCAGAAGAAGGGAAGTAGGGAGGAGAAGGAGGAAGAGGAAAGAAGAGAAGTGAGGAAATGGAAGAACACCTTACATACTGTAGGAGGAGGTAGAGGTGGACTAGGTGGCTACTCCAGACAGCACGGGTTCTGCACTCTCAGACTATGGGACACTGAGACACGCAAGAAAATCCAAGTCTGATTCATATGAACAAATAAGAGTAAGAATTGCTGGATTATTTTTTCCCACTGGTGTTTTCTCCATTTAACAAGGTACACTTGTTCGTTATCTCCAGCCTTGGGAGAATCTTGCATTTTCAATATCTCAATTGCTGCAGAATAATGGGAGAAAAGAAGGAATTAGAATAAATATCGTGTATCCATGGCTTTATATATTAAGGACATAAACCACACAAATGGGACTGGATAAAAAAAAAAAAGAAAATTTTAGATTGACTCAAACTCACCCCAATCTAGAGCATCCTTAATTAATTTTAAGACTGGTTACAATTAATAGGAGGAAAGGGTATGAGTGAATCATTTCTTGCAGGATGTGAATCTGAGCAATACCCTTAAATAAATGCAATGTCTACCTACTGTCTAATGGAGTAGGTCAAATCATTGCAAATCAGGGTTGGTAGAAGGAAAGTTAATAACTGAGTAAGTCATATTTACACTTAGAAGTGGCAGTGGAAACTTAAAAAACAGTATATCTAGCATATTTGGTGCTTATGTTTGTTTTTCTTATACATAGGAAACACAAAGAGAGCTGATCTATGTCATGCTTCCCCTTGGAGAAAGCTCTTTCTAGTTTTCTATTCTTCTTTGAGTATAGCCTTCACATAATTATGTTTTCAAGATAGCTGCTGAAGCTTCAGTCATCCTGCCCATGTCTCAAGCAAAAGAAAGAAGGCAATATTAACAACATCCCTCTGAACCTCAGTGGCTAAGATTCTGGCACATGACTGTACCCTCTTACCTGAAATGGAAACGTAAAGGAAAAAAAAAATTCTAGCTTAGTGTGGTGGAAGGATCAGAGTTCAATAAGAAATAAAGGGAAAGCTCCTCCACAAGGATTAAGGTTTCTCATCATAGCCTAATCATGCAGTTTGTGGCTTGAGTCAAATGTTTTAAAGAAGTTGAAGCCAAAGTGAAAATTGCTGCTCTTGCCTAATAAGCTGGTTTTCAGGGAGCTCTTGAAAAGCCTCATGCAGAGAAATTGAGGGCAGGATGTGTTCCACTATTAATTACTGCAATGTCAGTCATTGTGCAAATGTGGTCAGGAGCGACCGGGAACACGTTCACACAGTGCATGACTCACACTAAGCACGGCATGATGGAGCTGCTTTTCGCTCCTGCTCCATCACTGCCTCTCTCCCTCTCTGTCTCCTCCCCTTCTCCTGCCATCACTTACCAAGCTAGCCTGAGTCTGTTCCATAGACTCCAGAGGAATGGGATTCCAGCACCACCTGACATGTCTCTTTTGAGAAGATGCAAACTCCCACATGTTGGCATTTGGTTCATTTTTAAACTATCTTCATTAATTTTTACTCCCTAGCAGATGAATTTAAAATATAAAATATAAAACAGGAGAAGTAGTTTCTATACAAGTTTTATGACTTTTTATAATGTAGTTTGTTACATTTGGGGAATATACATGTGATTTTTATAAACAGTCAAACATATTAAGCTCAGACATGATTATGTCTTAAAAGCTTGAAGTCTGAGAACTCAGAGGGATCTTGCCAAAAAAGTGTTTTGTGGGATGATATTATTCCCAGGGCGCTTGCACTGTACAATGTCCAGACTATGAGTCTGGGGGAGATGACCATCTACAGCAACAGGCTCCCCACATAGCTCTGAACAATCAGAACACCATTTGTGCTGTGGTCTACGTAAACTGCACTCCTAGAGCACACCTCCATAGAACACCCAGGCAGTTGTCATGGCAACAGGTACAGATGGGCAAGGATGCCCTTCTAAAAGTACCACGTGGCAACTACTGAAAACAATTTAACATTTTATTCTCATAAATGTTTTCCAGTTTTAAAAATTCCACATATGAACAAGTTACCCCACTTCTTAACAGCAGAGGACATAAAAGCTCCATAAAAGTCTAGTGATCTTTCTAAAAGGGGCATTTATATTACCCTCTCCAAGGCTCAAGGAACATCATGGAACAAGGGGTGGGAAGAATGTAAGAAACAAGATCAGGGAGAGGTACAGCAAAATGATGTCTTCCGGACTTGGCATAACTGTCATACTCATGAACTCACTACACCTATGGTTATCTGCACAAGACTAACACAAGTTTGAGCCCCTCGACATTTCCTTGTGGATTGGGGAGGGATCTGCAAGGCCCCTCTCCACCACCACCACCCCTACTCCCAACTCCACGGAAGGACTATGGGCAGTTAAGGATCACTAGTGGAGATGTCATTTTATTCAGTAGTGTAGTCACAGATAAACTGACTTTGCTAACCTAATAACCTCCCAGCAACTCTTGTACAAGAAACTCTTCTTGAACTCAGAGGACCACTGAGAAGGTCATGAACTTAGAGGTGGACTTGTTGCAAGGAAGGGTACCAGTAGGAGACGGAGGAGGATATGGGAAGGAGGGTGAAATCACTAAAGTTCAATATAGATGTGTATAAAACTGTCAAACAAAAATTTGTTTTCAGCCTTAGTGATTTATGTAGGGTCATACACTTCCTTAGTGACAGAAGTGGTGAGTGTCCCAAAATGTATTATGACAGTACCCAAACAGACAGACGCAATTCTCCCTTGAAAGTACAGACATGCCATTCCAACTTTATTTTTTTTATTTTTTTTTATAAATACTTTATTTTTTTTTCTTCAAGTTACATCTCAGTAACAAACCCCTCCCTATTCCCCCTTCCTAACCCGCCCTTCCACCCTCTTCCCTCCAGAGGTTTCCCCTTTCAGTCCAACAGCTGGTTCCTTCTCTTATAACAGTAAGTATTATACAAAACAATAGATATAAATATGCCACATTTATGAGATTAAATTGGCCCAGTATACCTTCCCAATGTTCAGTTTATACCTATTTGGCCCCTGACTTTAACATTCTACTATCTACCCAACTCCATGAGTTTAAAGGTCTATATGTGACTCAACATTCATACTATCTTGCAACACACTTTTAAGAGTATCTTCTTAGATCTATAACACCCTCTTGATTCCTAAACAGTTCAAAATTTAACTATAAGATTCTATCTGTCTATTCTTTTATTTTTACATAGGTCAGTTCTTATTTCTTCTTGTTATTCACGTATCACAGAATTCTGGGAAAATGAATTATTAGTTTGCTTAACTATACGGTGAAAAGTAAAAACCATTTTCATCTCACCTCATATGCACAACTTAGCCATCCCTTCATAGATACAAAATAATTCTTATTCGAGTTAAATTTATATTGAAGGCCTGAAGTCCAGAGATGTGTTTCTAATTGTAACTTTGTTTTAATTCCTAGGGTCTCTTATTAAAATGACTGGCTTAGATCTTGAATGCTTTTTGCTTTAAGATTCAATACTGGCCTGAACAAAACCCCACTCATACATTCTGAAAGGAATCATTTGTTCCAATCCCTATGGCACAGTACAGAACAATGCCAGACAATGTGGTTTGCCCACATGACAAGGCTGCCCCTAAAATAGGAATCCCAGAATATCTGCTCATGAGACCGGCAGCTGGATGCTTCCCCGTCGCCTGGGACTGCTATAAATTCAGAAAAGACTTCTTTGCCTGCCTTTCCTCCCTCATTCTAAAATCTTAACAACTACTTTGAGACATAGTACAAATAGATCGATGTTTCATGCAGCTTCGTCTACTGACAACCTCATGGAACTGTCCTTACTACCATTATATGGTCAGGGTTTAATTTTCAAAAGGAAGTTTAGGGGTTTGTGTTGCTCTCTGTCTCCTAGGCATAGCTGGTCCAAAGCCCAATTTGTGATGCACAGGTATCTATTAGCATGTGGAAAACCATGACTCAACATCATTTGAACATCTAGGAGTCACAAAGGCAATTACAATTTGCCACTTTCCGGTTCCTCCAGATGACGCATCGTAGCTGACCCTAGCCACCTGAAACGATGTATCAAACCCACCCCTCCTGAGTCCAGATTATCCTTGATTATTTCCACAGCTTATCCAAAGGAACTCCCACCCCTCCATGGTGCAGACGCTGAAAAAGAAGTAAGCACATTTGAACAGCCACAGTAATCGGTGGAGGGTCCAGGCCATCTGTTGAAGCACTTTGGTATGTTCTCTGTCTCTACTCCTGCCCATATTTACCTTCTCAAAAGTTGCTGATGGGATTTCCTAAACTTTTACTTGGTGAGTCTGTCAGCATCCAGCTCAAATGGAAACACTGAGCCTCATTCACTGAATGTCCCACACCCAGTCACTCATCCTATAGCAGGGTCACCTTTCATGCTCGACAATAAGCAGCTCTCGTAAACAGATGATGTGGTCCTGCTCTGGAGCTCTAGAGACTGCTATGCTCACACTGGACCCTGCCCTGGGTCCCATATATCTGTTTCACTGCTAACATCTCCAACACAAGGTCTCATCTGCA
The DNA here is from genome assembly GCA_907164525.1 of Lophiomys imhausi. NCBI lineage: Eukaryota > Metazoa > Chordata > Mammalia > Rodentia > Muridae > Lophiomys > Lophiomys imhausi. The sequence goes on from CAJQZJ010032856.1 coordinate 4,567,530, forward strand.
TATGGTCAAAAGGCAAGACTGTTGCCACCACTTTGTGGCATATACAGGACCCCTTCCTTCTGAATTCTGCTCAAACTTGGAAGCCCCCAAATCAAATCAGGTTACACCAAGCCCTCAGTATTCAATCTGTCACCTCCCAAACCCAAGAAAGCCAAGTAGATGCTTGAGGTGCACAAAATGATGATTTGTGCCTCTTTTGCAGTGGGACACATGGCTGTTTGTCCTTGATTTAAAAAGGAATGCTTTGCTGGCAAGGGTGTGGAGAAAAGGGAACCCTACTCCATTGCTGGTGGGAGTGGGGGCTTGTGCAACCACTATGGAGGTCAGTCTGGCGATATCTTAGAAAACTTGGAATAGCTCTTCCTCAAGATCCAGACATACAACTTCTGGGTATACACCCAAATGACTCCTCATGGAATCATAAGGAAGTTTCCTCATCTATGTTCATAGCAGCCTTGTTTGTAATAGCTAGAAACTGGAAACAACCCAGATGTCCCTCAACTGAAGAATGGATTAAAAAACTGTGGTACATCTATACGATGGAATATTACTCAGCTATCAGAAACAATGAAATCCTGCAATTTGCAGCCAAATGGATGGAACTAGAGAAGCTCATCCTGAGTGAGCTAACCCAGTCTCAGAAGGATGCACATGGCATCTATTCACTTATAGTAGGATTTTAGCTATATAGTACAGGATATATATACTACAACCAATGCACCAAAGGGAACATGGACATAGACTTTTTTATTTGTTTGTTTGTTTTTTAGTTTTCTCTCCCTGGCAATGAGACACTTTTCCCTGATGGTACTACCTTGTAGGCCCCCAGTGTATGAGGAGGCTCTTGGCCCTCATATGACTTCTGAACTGGGGGGAGGGACTGTTATGTAGGGACACTCCACTCCAGAGGAGTGGGATAGAAGGGTTAGGGGGTAGAGGGTGGGAGGGTGGGGCTGGGAAGGGGGGAAAGAGGACAATATGATGGAAATGTAACCTGAAGCAATAAAATAAAATAAAGAAAAAAAAAGAATAAGAACTGAAAATAAGGGTCATGTGAAACATTAAAAAAAGATTTTCATTATTTTCGACAACATTATATGGATAGAGATTTGCCTATAAACTTACATGGATCTATATTGGACTCTCCACAGACTTCACCATATTGGGTGTTTCAAGACAGAAAGGGAGAAGAGTGTTAAGGTAGTGTTAAGCATTCTAAATGTTGATTAATTGGTCCTGTTTGCTGTCTGTTACTTACATTGACTCTGATTGGTTAAATAAAATGCCAAGGCCTGATATTGGGCAAAGACAGAGAAAGGTGGGACTTCCTGGGTTTATAAAAAGAAGCCTGCACTTTAGACAGAGGATTAGTGCATTCCAGCCAGGAGCAGGAAGAAGGAGGCATACACCATGGGTTAGGAAAAAGAACCTCTTTCCACATGGCCAGGAATATCGGCATATCATGGAGAATGGCAGTCCATGGGGACATATGTATATATGGGGTCATATTTGGGTAATAGAATTACGAGCTAGTTTAGATGGGCTAAGATTGCACAACTCAGGCCAAGGCTTGTTAAAATCAAAAATAAATAAATAAATAAACAAACAAATAAATAAATAAAGAGGAATGCTTTCTCAGATAACCTGCCTGGCAAGTTACAGTACCACAAAGGAAGGAAAGCAAAAGGTAATACATTCTGGCCTGTAAAAGCCTAGGAAGACATTCTTTTTTTTTTTTTAAATACTTTATTTTTTTTCTTCAAGTTACATCTCAGTCACAAACCCCTCCCTATTCCCCCTTCCTATCCCGCCCTTCCACCCTCTTCCCCCCAGAAGTTTCCCCTTTCAGTCCAACAGATGGTTCCTTCTCTTATAACAGTAAGTATTATACAAAACAACAGATATAAGTATGCCACATTTATGAGAGTTAAATGGCCCAGTATACCTTCCCAGTTTCCAGTTTATACATATTTGGCCCCTGACTTTAACATTCTACTATCTAACCATCTCCATGAGTTTAAAGGTCTATATCTGACTCAACATTCATACTAACTTGCAACACACTTTTAAGAGTATCTTCTTAGATCTATAACACCCTCTTGATTCCTAAACAACTCAAAGTTTAACTATGAGACTCTAGCTATCTATTCTTCAACCACCTCAGAGACCTGAGAGTGATAAATATATCTGCTTATATAGGAAGTGCAGGGCCTGCAGCTTCCAAAACTAAGAAAGGACATACCAATGACTGCCTGGACAGTTCCCATTTTCTCTCCATACATTCCTGCATCAGTCTTCAGCCTTTGGGTCCTGTTTCTATGACAGACATTTGTTGTAGAGCAGGGATTATGAAGGACTTACCTACCCTGTCTTGGCAGAGTTAGGCTGTCGACTTCCCTGCTACCAAGTTTTGTCCTTTTTGGACAGCAGTCTGTCTGCAGTTGGTGCAAGGGGTTTTTTCATGCCAAGAGAAAGGCTTGCCACTAATTCAACCATCTTACAGTGGAGGTTCTTTGATGCTTATCTTCTACTTGGAGTAGAATAGGGGGTGCTGTCAGGCGCTGATATGTCTCGATATCAAAAAAAAGAAAATCTTAATTTAAGATAACATCTTTAAATGCCATATTCTGCAGATCTCTTGGGGTTTTTGAAGATGCCCTATCCATCTCTTGTATTTAGATAAGCAAATGTTGCTTGTCTCTTAGCAACTTGATTACTGGGTAATTTAGAGAATATCTGTGATAGACTGTCATAGTAGCTAACAAAGAGACATGTTTGCATGAGTAGGAGTTTGTTTTACTTAACTATCCTAGACCGTTTTAGACGGTTGGTATCAAGAGGCCAGAGCTTCACATTTTATTTTTAAGTATCTCTAGGTATGATACCACTAGGAAGCGTTACCTTTAATTTATTAACTAAAAAAAAAAGGCAGGTGGCAGGGCTGAAACACTGTGAATGGAATAGAGGATACAGCCATTTGGCCTGGTTTTGCAGACCTCCAGGTGTTGAGAAGACGTGGAGCTAAGGTAAAATACAAGAGAATTGTGGTATTGGCCCATGCCTTTGACTTCAGCGGAGACGGGGGGAGCACCGTAGAGTTGGTGGTCTTATGTATTCTGGAGTCATACAGAGCGGGATGGTGAGGGTGCATACTCTTGATCCCACCATTCAAGAAGAGTACACCCTTGGTCCCAGCTCCCAGCACACTGGAGACAGAAACGGGCAGATCCCAGAGCTCAGGGTCAGCCTGATGCTGGGCAAACTCTAAATAGAGAAAGACTTCGATCCAGGAGTGGTGGAACACATCTTTGATCCCTTCAGATGGGAAACACAGGTCTCTGATCCCAATAATTAGAGTTCAGAGACACACACATGGGATTTGGAGGGACATAGGTTTGGAGGTTACTTACAAAAGGCCTTCTCGATGCAGGCAGATTGTCCTTTGGGATCTCAAAATATATACACTAGAGCTGGTTTAGTGCCAAGGTGACAGAATGATTTCTTCTTTAACCCGGATTGAAAGATAACGCTTTGTATGTTGTCGGAAGGCCAAATATGCTTCAGGAGAAGTACTACCTAGCCCCCCCCCCCCAAAAAAAAAGATGGCAATTGTCCCAGGGTTGGGATTGGGGCAGGGCTCTGTTCTTATCTTTCCAGGAGAATCGAAGCGTCCATTAGGGGAGCCTGGGGACGGCTGGACAGCGGAAACGTCAGCAGAGAGCAGAATCAGGCACCAAGGAGGACAAGTGACCCAGTTGATTCTGCCTGGCAGACTTCCTCAATAGCTGTCTCCATCGGGGGCCTGAACCACCACAGCAATCCAATGTCACTGGGACCGCTCAGCTCTACACAATGCCCCGGCAGGAACCTCAGTGAAGCCTGCAAGACCAGCTTCTGCCTACAAACCCCTTAGGTCATCTAAACAGCTGAGAACAGAAGGACTGAACATAAAAGGAGTGTACTAACATTTTTAACCATTTTTTCCATTTGGGTTTGGGCCCCAAACAGGTCTACTACGACCCAAATCAGCAGGAAGCCACTTTAAGAGAGCGACATCCCATGCCCAGAGGGTGGGGAAGATGTTTCTCCACCCTTCTTTTAGGTTATTTGAAGGATAACTGAAAACTCCGATATTTAGGGGAAGAGATTACAAGCTGATAAATGGTCCTGTTTAATGGGTTTTGGAGGTTAGCCCCAGGGAATTCCTACTTTTCCTTTTCTGTATCCTTCTTCCTCTCCTATGTAGGACTGCATAGGCTTGAGAAAAATGAGATATAGACATAGCACAGGAAGGTCCAAGAAGAAGGGGCAGATTATTGAATATGCCCTTATACCTTTGTATATTGATACAAAATTAGTAGTTTATTTGGCTAAAGTGGTATTGACCATTGTTTATTGTGCAAAAATAAGATTGTATTGGAAACCATCGGTATTGATCTTTGTATATTGATACAAAATTAAGATTATAGTTGGCCACAATGGTATTGACCCTTGTATATGGACGTAATATTAAGATTGTATTGGGCTACATAGGCATTGATCTTTGTATATTGATACATAATTAAGAGTATATTTAACCACAATTGGAAGACATTCTTATAAGAAATCACTCACAAGAAAACTCAGTCCTTGAAGATTTCTAGTTGTTGTTATTTCCATCATCAAACTCACATTGAAACCCTTCTGAAGCCCATTAAAGTAAAGTGGCCTGCTGGCCCCTTGCTATTCCATTCCATTCTCTCTATGTAATTGTTCTGAATATTCACAAAGGCTAAGCAGGAACAAGAGGTGGTCTGTTGTGGGAGCAGCCCACCACCCTGTAGCACCAGCTGCTTAAGGAACCAAATCTAAATCTTTACACACTTCACACATAAATACATCTGCCCGTGCACCACCCTTACCCCAAGCCAGAGGCAGAACCCTGAGAAGGAAACAAGGCATACTTCATTCAATAGAACAGGGCTTGATATTTTAATGACTCATGATTTTGAGTTTATGAAGAAAGGGGAGGGGGAGGAAGCCTTAAGCAACTAGAAATATAGGAGCTTCCTGAGAATTTGGCTCTTGGTTTCTATACTGTATTCTGACCACTATTTTAAACAGAGGAGTGATTTTATCCAGGTAATATTTCATAGGATCCAACAGCTAAAGCAGACAGGAGGCACCCAGTCACCTGTGATTAGAGAAGGGATGAGGCCTGAGGAGGCCTGCACCTCCTCTGTTTACATGCTTATATAAGAAAGTTGCATGTCCCAGTCTCACAGCTGAAGCCAGAAATAGCCTTTGCATTACCACCTCTCCGCGGTTGCCAAGCTGCAGGGAAGTCCACCAGCTTGTGCGTCAAGCAGACTGTGGTTCCTCAGCTCAGTCGTGGCTAACCAAGTTAGCGTCAGCATTTCACTGCTATCCTGTGCTGCTGATGAGCAGATCTGTAATAGAGAAAGGTGGAAGGGTGCAGTCCTTCCCACACCAGGCCACCCAGCACCCATTTCCCATTCTTCCCTTGCCGGGTCTCCAACCTGCTCAACCCTTTCTTCCTACTCAGTGCCTACTTCCACATCTCATATGCGATGAGAGAAAGAAGGGTAGGACCCTAACTCTGTCTCTCATTCCCAGAATAGAGTAGAAAGAGGAGAAAAGGGAAGGAGTTCATGGGATTTGAAGAGGGGAAAGGACAGGGGAAAAAAAATACCTGTCTCCGCCTCAATCTGGCTCCTCCCCCTCCTCAGGCTTATTTCATGGATCATCTAACCACTCTTCCTATTATGGAATTCTTCTAGTTCAGTCTAGGTTCTGAAGCCCATGTACCTGTCCATTGACTTTCATAACCAAAGTCTTACAGAAGCACATTTCAAAAACTGATAATAACTGTACCACTCTCAGTACAACAGAGCTAGGTAAATTCAATCTTGTCAGCTCGAACTGAAAGGAGGAATCAAAGCGCGCAAGGGAACCTCTACAGAAAATTCAGCAAAATCTAGTGTTGCGTGTGATGATGCTCTGGACATGCAAAAAACAAGTCAGTGATATTTCATTGCGGAGATTATCTTGGGGCATAGGAATCATCCAAGCATTTATAACATGACCACATATAATGTTCTGCTATGACAAAACATGCTCAAAGCCCCAAACTGCCATGCACACCAAGTATAAAACACAAAAGAATATAGTACCACTGTGCTAATGAAACAATGGACGCCTGAGGTTGAGGACATGGCTCAGGGGATAAGAGAATTTACTATGCAAATATATGAAGATCTGAGCTTGAATCCCCAGCGCCCCTGGAAATGGCAGGAACAGCTAACCTTGTGCCTGTAACACCAGCACTCCATGATAGAGATAAGTGTTGTGGTTTGAATAAAAATGATCCCCATAGGCTCATAGATTTGAATGCTTGGTCATCAGGGAGTGGCACTATCAGGAGGTGTGGCCTTGTTGGAGTAGGTGTAGCCTCGTTGGAGGAAGTGAGCCACTGGGGTTGGGCTTTGACATTTCAAATGCCTACGCCAGGCCCAGTGTCTCTCTCTCCTTGCTGCCTACAAGTCCAGAAGAAGAACTCTCAGCTCTTTCTCCAGTGCCGTGTCTGTCTGTGTGCTGCCGTACTCCCTGCCATCACAATAATAGACTAAACCTATGAGCTGTAAACAAGTTCCATTTAAATTCTTTCTTTTATAAGAGTTGCCATGGTCATGCTGTCTCTTCACAGCCCTGCCACTGACCAAGAGAGCAAGCAAGTTCTTGGAACTCTCTGGCCAGCTAGCCTAGCTAAAATGCAAGTTTTAAGTTCAATGACGACCCTGTCCTGGGAGAATAAAAAACAGAGGGATAAATGAAGATACTGGGCATCCTCTGATCTCCATGTGTGGATATACATATTTACAAGTGTGTAAGCCCAGAGAGTCACATACTGGTACAATAAACATACACCACAAAGACACACACTCACGCGCAGGCAGACTACTTCCCTAGCCTGCTTTGATCTTGTACTTTTATCTCTCTCTGTCCTATCCAGCATAGACTATCTTTCAAGTGTAACATTTCTCTATTTTCAATTTATATTTAAAAAAAGACTTTATTTCAAAATTTCTGAAATTTTATAATTATGTGCTTGATCATGAATTAAACTTTGTTCTTTAGGTTTTTTTCTTTTACTGTTTATTACAATTTACATCTTCATCACAGTCCCCTCCCTCCATCCCTCCCACCCTCTCCCCCTTCTCCCACCATCTCCCCCTCCTCCCACTTATCCTGCTCCTTTGGTGTAGGGGTGCCCTACATATCAGCCCCCTTCAGTTCAGAAGCCATATGAGGGCTAAGAGCTTCCTCTTGCACTGGGGGCCTACATGGCAGCTCCACTAGGGCAAAGTGTCCCACTAACAAGTAACAAAGTCTATGTTCCTGTTCCTTTAGTCTGTTGGTTGTAGGATAGTTATCCTGTACTATATGGCTAAAATCCAGTTATAAGTGAATAGATGCCATGTGCATCCTTCTGAGTCTGGGTTAGCTCACTCAGGATGAGCTTTTCTAGTTCTATCTATTTGGCAGCAAATTGCAATATTTTGTTTTTTTCTGATGGCTGAGTAGTATTCCATTGTGTAGATGTACCACAGTTTTTTTTATCCATTCCTCGGTTGAGGGACATCTAGGTTGTTTCCAGTTTCTAGTTATTACAAATAAGGCTGCTATGAACATAGATGAGGAAACGTACTTGTGGTTTGGTGAGGAATCATTTGAATGTATACCTAGAAGTGGTATGTCTGGGTCTTGAGGTAGAGCTATCCCAAGTTTTCTAAGATATTGCCAGACTGATTTCCATAGTGATTGTACAAGCTTGCACCCCCATCAGCAATGGAGTAATGTCCCCTTTCTCCACAACCTTGCCAGCATGTGCTGTCATTTGAGTTTTTGATCTTAGCCATTCTGACAGGTGTGAGATGGATTCTCAGAGTCGTCTTGAGTTGCATTTCTCTGATGATTAAGGATGCTGAGCATTGCTTCAAGTGTCTCTCAGCCATTTAGCTCTGTTTAGCTCTGTTCCCCGTTTTTTGATTGGATTATTAGGTTTCTGGCCATTTGCCTTTCATTATACAAAAAATAAATAGGCTGAGAAAGAAATTAGGAAAACAACACCCTTCACAATAGCCACAAACAATATAAAATACCTGAGGGTAACTCTAACCAAGCAAGTGAAAGACCTGTATGACAAGAATTTCAAGTCCTTGAAGAAAGAAGTTGAAGAGGATATCAGAAGATGGGAAGATCTCCCATGCTCATGGCTAGGTAGGACCAACATAATAAAAATGGCCATTATGCCAAAAGCAATATACAAATTCAATGCAATTCCTATCAAAATATCACCACAATTCTTTATAGACCTGGAAAAAATTCTCAACTTCATTTGGAATAACAAAAAACCCAGAATAGCTAAATCAATCCTGTATATTAAAAACACGTTTGGAGGTATCACCATCCCAGATTTCAGGCTGTGCTACAGAGCAATAGTAATAAAACAGCATGGTACTGGTATAGAAACAGACCAGTGGATCAATGGAATCGAATTGAAGACCCAGAAATGAACCCACATACCTATGGTCACTTAATTTTTGACAAAGAAGCCAAAATCATACAATGGAAAAAGGACAGCATCTTCAACAAATGGTGCTGGTCTAACTGGATGTCCACTTGTAAAATACTGAAATTAGACCCATAGTTATCACCTTGTACAAAACTTAAGTCCAAGTGAATCAAAGCCCTTAACATAAGGCCAGACACACTAAATCTATTAGAAGAGAAAGTGGGGAAAAGCCTCGAACTCATCAGCACAGGTGACAACTTCCTGAACAGAACACCAACAGCTCAGGATCTAAGACCAACAATCAATAAATGGGACCTCATGAAACTGAAAAACTTCTGTAAGGCAAAAGGCACTGTCATTCAAACAAGATGGCAACCTACAGATTGGGGAAAGATCTTCACCAACCCCACATCTGACAGAGGGCTAATATCCATATTTTACAAAGAACTCAAGAAATTAAATGCCTTTGGTGTATTTTTATTGACTTTACTCCTGGAGACTGGCAGGTTCAGAGTGACTTGATCTTGTTTCATATCTCATGCTTCATTGGTCTCTTTCTTTTCCTTGTCTTCTTCTCCAACTGTATTATGCATCTTCAATAAGAATATTTCTTTTATAAACTGCCTGCATCTAAGCTATTGCCTCAGGATCTGTTTCTGGAAGAACTGATCCTTCAAAACAAGCAAACCCTTTAAAATCAATACAAGAAGGCCCCTCATACTTTAAAATAATCCCAACCCAATTTCTATTTACAGTGCCACTATAATAGGTACTTAGGTAAGTACCCAGATATTTTACAATTCATGCCAAGAAATAAAAGAACATTTCAACAAAGGAGATGGGAAATAATTATGTAGATATTTAATATTGATACATAAAATAGGACAATGATTTGCTCAAGAGTTTCAAAAATTATGTGCTTCCAAAGACAAGATGTCATATTAAATATGTCAAAATCTAATTTGTTAATGTATGAAAATGTAGTAATGTATTAAGTAAAAAGTTGACAGGCAGCAATAAATCCAAAAGTATTTGAATAACATATTAGAAAACTAAAATTCCTCTCTTCCTAATAAATGTCATAACACTGAATGTTGTCAAATATCTAATTTCCTAAATTTGAAATTTCTAAGATTTTTGTAAAATACACCCTATTAAGTTCTGTGAATATTGTACCCCAACACACATTACATGCACACAGAGACTACCACCACCAGGAACTTACATACTTACTACTGTGGAACAAAATGTAATAAGTGGGAAAGTACCTGAGAATTACAGTCTCGATTTACAGATGACTTAAAAGGATTCTCAGTAATTATTCAGAACTTACTTGGTACAATTCCAGGCATTAAAAGAGAATGGCTCATCACCTTAAGGCCTTGTGTGAGGGAAAGCCATCAGACCAAAGGTTCAAATGGATGAGAATGAGCCACAAATATGTCAAACTAGGTAAAGATAGGGAAACAAGTTTTGCTTATTTTTCAAAGTTAGACCCTAGTGTATAGTTTCTATACAGCTCCTGGAGGGGACTGCGACTGAGATGTAACTTGAAGAAATAAAAAATAAAGGAAAAAAAAAGTACCTGGTCTGCATAAAGAGTTCCTTGCCAGTGAAGCAGAAGTCATGGCTCCTGATGTTTCTGATGGGCTGGAGAGGGTGGCTGGCCTTGGCAGTGACCATCACCGCATAAGGATCCCTTAGTCCTCAACATGAATAGGACAATTGTTCTGACCAGGAACAAACTGTGTCCCTTTTGTCATCAAGCAACGCCTTCTTGTACTCTGCTAGATAATAAGACCAAACCTGTAACTACTAATGCCAAACCTACCCCAGCCTCGTCAGGGCTAAAGCCTGAGCCCAGACCTATTTCAGGTCCTCTTTACCCTCAAAGTCCCTCAGCCACTTCCTCAGACACCAACCTGATGCCCATGGCCTGCTTCCTTATCATTTAAATACCCCATCCCTTCTGCTGCCATTCTAGCCCTGATGGCTGTAAAAGCCCCTTCTCTATGCTCCATCATCAGCTTCCTGATTTGTCTCACATTGCTAGTAAAATGTTAAGGATCACCAAGAGTTTAGCAGAAGACACCTCAAATCTTCAACAAGAAACAGCTCTTGCCAGAAATAGCTACCATTAAAATTGGCTTAGCCAAAACAACAGAAAATTTCTGGAAGTACACAGAGTGTTTAATGGTGCCCAATGCTTGAGAAGAGCTAGAACCTCAAAAGACAGCAAAAATTATTGTGCTGCCCATTCTCATGGGCCTTCTTTCTTAGATTCTCCTTATATCCAACTTCTCTGGCTTTCATAAACCTCGGCAGACCCAGGCCTGTTTCTATATGGCTTTTCAATTCCACCAACTAAAGGCTGTTGTCTAATCTCAGGTTTCTGAAACAGTAAATTTGATGGACTCAGTTGAATAAAATTGACCATTGACAACAAAAGAACAATCAAGTAGTACCTCTGGAAGATTCTTTCGCACTCTGGGAAAGATATCCTCCCTGGTGTGCCAAAGAATGGTTTCTATTGTACCATGTCTGCCAGCAAGTCTGGAGGATGAATCACTAGAAAACTGTTTTTCATGGTGCTAAGATTTTATATATACTCTAAATTATGTTTTATTGGCATCATGCTTATTGAAAATCTTCTAAACCTATATTTCAAGATTCCCTCCCTTCCTAATCAGTATGCTGTGGGCATCTAAGCCTTTCTATTATGACTCAGTCATCCTTATTATCACTGTGTGCTGGGAATTTTGCAGTGCATGGAGCCTCGGATCCCTTGGAGCCTCGTTGAGCTATTTTCACCCACATGAAATGGCATGAATTGTTATATTTGAGGTCATTTGTGTGTTATCATCAGCTTCCTGTTGCTTTCAGTGTACCTATCTGAAAGCACTTCATCTCATGCTTAATTTATGACTGTTATGCTCCCCGTGGCTTTGCAAATTAAATCACACAGGCTGTTAGTTACAATCCATTAGTTTGCCAGAACAGTCATGCACTCAGGATACTCAGTTAATTGAAGAAAATATAAAAACATACAAAATATCAAGATGGCTCGTTACTCATCAAGCTATCCTCAAAGTGAGACAGAACATTGTTCAAGGTGTATTTGCCAAACTTTCTGACCCCTCTGGGGAGGCAGAATTGGAGACTGCAGAAGGGATGCAATGAAAGTAAATCTCTTCCCACAGTTACTACTAGGTGAAAGACGTTGGAAAATGGTCAAGTATAGCCTACCATAAGTGAATGGTGCGTTCTATTGGATTTTAATATACACATAAATTAGTTGGGTTGCCTATAATACAATTTTTGATTCAGTACAGGTAGATGGGGCTGAGTATCTGTTAGGTCAACAGGCTCCAGGGGGTACCTGAGACAGATCATCCTGGTAACTAGGGCATTGAGTGTTTTTGGTTGTGGCCTGTTAATACCTCAGTTCTTTGCAAGAATATCCAGTGGAGATTCACAGAGTAAGGGGGATCTATGGAACACAGGGATGTTATGCAGACATGCACGGCTGTCAAGATGATAAGAGTGGGTTTTCTAGCTGTGGAGTCTTCCAACTCTCACAAGCCTCAGAAACAGTTGTGGGTCTTGTGAGGTCAAATATGTCATCAGTGGGTAGGAATCTCATTTGGTCACTCCATTACTCATAATGGAGGACTGGTTGTCACTCTGAGAAAGACCTCTTGCTTCTAACTGGGCTAAACTGGGGGCCTGGGAATGGGTCACAGTCAAAAACAGGGAGCCTGAATTTAATCTGCCACAGTATCAGGACAAGAGACAGTCCTGAGAAGCACATGTGGAGATTGGAAGGACCCAACACTGAGCCTTCCTTCTATCTTCCTGTCTGTGTTCTTCTCCTAACCAATAAAAAGGACTGTGATTTAAAGATTTCTATCCTTTAGCTGGGAGACATGATTATTTTCAGAACACATCCCTAAAATTCTAGCCCCTCTGGCCTTAAGCACCTCTTTCATATTTGCTTGGCATATAAGACAAAACACCATACATGTTTTTATCCAAAGTTTATGCATCTTTATTTAATGAAAGTTTGACTTAAGAAATTGATAAACTACCTTAAAATTATGGATAAAACTGCTGTTAAATGTTGCAATGCAAAAGCAAATATGTGACTAAATAATTTTTAAACTGATATCTTACAAGCATAAGGAAGAATACGTTATAAAACATGTCATGGATCAAACTGCATTAAGGTTGAAATGGTCAATATTATCCAGCCCACTAATTTCTAATGTGGGAACTGTGAAAATACAAACATGAATCATAGACTGTTTTCAATATTTTCACGGACAGAGTCATTGCTTCTGTATAAAATTTTATCAAACATGTATAAGACTGTGTTGTAGAATAGTACACCTCTGGTCATCTGACCATAATCAGAAGTTTGAGCTGTTTATACCAAGATAACCCATTCACATGCATAAGTTAGGAGATCCCAGACCTAAGTTTAGCAAATTTTATATACAATCGATCAAAGATTCAAAAATAAGCTGAGATTTAATACATATATCAAAATGTAATTTTTAAAGAGTTTGAGTACAGGGAGATAATGTTTCTCCCAGAGACCATAGGTTATTAAACAAAACCTCAAGTACCAAGTATGGAATACCTCCCTGTGAGTTGTTGATCAAGGAAGCCCCAGAGGCTTCTAAAACAATGCAGGCTATTGCTGTTTCTCTTGATTGCCCATCAGAACTTACTGGTAAAACTCTACCGTTAATATACAACATACTTTGCCTATAATGTGTGGAGAAACAAATCTTGAGTTAAGATGAAAGTGTCCTCTTTGCTAGCTAGCTTTCATGGTGACAAGAGTTGCTATGCAGACTGAAGAGAGGGAAAAGTTATCAATAATCTTAGCCAATTGTGAACCCTGCAGCTACAATAATGACAGCATCCTGGCAAGATATACCTATTGCTGCATTAGTGGCATGGATATTGTGAAGGTAACCTACCACTCTATGATTGGATTCAAGGCTTATTCCACAGGAGGGAATGCATACCTGGTACTGTAAACCTGGTAGTTTTATATAGATGGTAACCAAGGAGTTCATAAGCCCTAGCAGGGGACACACTTCTGTTGTTTTGTTAAATGAACATGTGGTCAACTTGTCTTCTAAATACTTGTGTTTATACCCAGAGATTGTTAGATTACTGCCTTTCTCAACCTTCATCACAGAAGCTTCTTATTGCGATGGTGCTATTGAATATAGAGGCTCACAACTGGTCAAAATACTAAGACTAAGCAATAATGTAATGTTCAGCCCTAAATGAGTCAACTATACCACCATCTCCACTTCTCAAGGAACGGCAAGGAAAAAGAGGCAGAAAGAATGGAAAAGCCAGAGGGTGGAGAGATGTGTTACAAAAAGATGTTTTCTGAATAAGGCATTACTGTTGAACTCATGAACTCACTGTAGTTACCTGCACAGGATTTGTGCAAAATTTGGCCCACCAGCATTTTGTCATGAAGGTGAAAAGGCTAGAAGGACTATTGACAGGTGACAGGGAAGAGGATTCAACTTTTTTTAGGGATGCAATACCTGCTAAATTGTCCGTGCTTCCGTAAATAACCTCATACCCATGCTCATGAAAGCAACACTAATTAGGCTCAGTGGTTCACACACATACATGCACACAAAATACAAACACACACACAGAGACACGCACACAGACACGCACAGACACACATGCACATGCACATAAACACACACTACAAACACACACCACACACACACACACACACACACACAAATACAGACACACACACAAGTATCTACAAAAGGGGAGGGACTAATTGGAAAAAAGAAAGGCTTTAATGGTACTAAGATCAGTGATCATTTTAGCTTCATTTCTGGAATCCTATATTGGCATAGTCTATAGCTCATATAGCTCATATTTATCACACATAGATGAAATTGGTACATACTTTCTTTAAGAACACAATGGGTTAGCGTTATTTTAGCATTATTTTGTGAACTGTAGGGTTCACAAAAGAAATTTAATAAAGCAATTTCTTTGGAAAGTGATCAGAAGCATTGTCCAATGTGATGGCTTTCTTTCACACATAGGGAACTGGTCTTCAGAGAGAAGTGAAACATCCAAATGTAACGCACTGGAGGACTAGACACCACCTCTTCCCTCAAGGTAATTGCCTCACCCACGTATCTTCTTTCACAACACAGAACATGGTTTGTGGAGACACACTCTACTCTTACTTTCTATCTCATATATACCTTCTGTCTATTTCATTTGAACTTCATACAGATTCACTGAAACTGAATTCTTAGCTCCTGAATCCAGTGCTGCCCATTTTCCTCACATCATTAGCATCCCCAGACTCTCAGTACAGACATATGAATGTTAAACTTGATAGCTTGATCCATTTCTCTTCTCAAAACCTACGGTCAATCACTGACATTTCTGTACCTGAAACATCTTTTCCACCCACTGCTTTGTCTCTACCGTAATTCCTCCCACAATAACTCAGGTACCAATGTGTCCTGTATAGGACCCCACAATAGCTTCCATCTGATTTCTTTCTTCCCTCTTTTGAGACCTTTAAAATACACTGTGGGAGATACAACTTTACTATCTTAGAAAGCTTTTGGTGGCGTCTCTTCACACAGGTTTTCACAGTGCTCTGACTACTCATGTTTGAAGTCAGAGATTTCTTTTTTTGTAGGTCCCATCTTGTGCACTGAGTGTTGAGAAGCATCCCTGGTTTCTACTGCCAGATAACAGTCGAATCTCAGTCTTCATAGTGGGAATAAAAAATATCCCAGGCTTCACTCCTAATGGAGAACTACAGCTTCATTTGCATGATTAACCTAACTTTTCACATTAGAGATGGGAATAAGATGACTCTCAAGTTTCCCAAGCTCATTCCATACATACTTCAATTTTCTCTCAAAGTCTCCCAGGAGCCTTTCTGCATCTGCCCTACGTCACCCACTTCAACAGGGAAATGCATTTTTGTACTTTAGACCTAACTTCGGGTCTGCAATTCAGTCAGGAAATTCCACAGAGACTCTGATCTGAAAAAATATTTAGGCCAGACATGTTTTCAAATTTCAGTGAGAAAGCAAAAAACTTGAAATGATTTCATGCAAGCATCATAGTCACAACCATGCAAGGAAAGCAGGATTATAAACCTACGAACAACTAAAATGGATCTGTGACCTGACTTCCTGAGGTCATGCATTTTAGTGTGTGGGTAGTTGGCCTCATAACAAAGGCCAGATATGCAATGGACCAGAACCATGCTGGGAAATATTAAAGTCTGCCTAGGGAACATAAAGTTTTCTATTCCGTTTCTTTAAAGAAAATACAAATCAGGAATCAGGTTCAAAAATTATACATAAAAACAAATGTTGCATTTTAACATGTCTGATATCAAAACATAGTATAATATTCCCAGTAATAGCTCCAGGATGTCAATACTTTGAATGTGGTGCCAAGTCTGTTTCAGATCAGACCACCCATCTTGATTTTAAGAAAGGGTAGCTTTAGGCCCCTGCTCTGGAAACATGTATCCCCTGGCAAGTGGGTCTTATGTTCTCATTCTAGTATCTTTTGGCATTAGAACCCAGGCTTTAGAAGACGCAATGTGGAGCAGAGTGTCCCAGCATGATTGAAGCAGCCTAATGCAGATAAGGAAACTCAGCAAGGCAATGACTGTCCCAGATGGCACTGACACTGTTTCCTTAAAAATTAACCTACGCAATAACACAAATAATTCCCAGAAGACCTGGCCACATGGTTTGCATTGGCCTCCACAGCACTTCCACAATAGTGTGGTATACTTCACCACCAGTGAAGCCATGATAGCAAAACTCAAACACATTTCCTTCATCGCAAAACCTGTCTCACTGTCTGTAAGAACTTCTTAGGAGAACTCTAATGTATTTTCCACCAGTATTCTTTATGAAGTTCAACATTCTCATAACCCTTTGCACAAGCATTGCACGGCCAATGTTAAACACTTAAGGAGTCTTTGGGTGAGTTTCCAAATTTTGCAGAGCTACATTGTACACGATTTATGAACAATAGCTTAAAACACTGCTTCGTTATCATGAACGAGGATGTCGTGATTATGACATTATGATTTCTCTTATCTGTGTTCTGTGTTTGTCAGCCCACATTTACCTTGTACTGGCTGCATCATCTAATGTCAGGCCTTTCTCTTACTTTGATGTTTATATGCATTTAAATTCTTTAAAATCCTAAATTCTATATTTTGAAATATAATTTAAGTCTAAAGTGTTTGCCTCATTTTTTGCTACTTCCATATTGTTAACATTTATTTGAAATCTTTTTATGCTTTTAATGAATTAAAATAGCTGAAATATTATTTCTGTTTACAATTAAAGCTATAGTAGACTTTTGCCCAGGTATTGAAGAATTTAACTGGATAAGATGCTATCATGCATCTGTAATTATTGGAAAATGAATCATTTTAGAAACCTGAGGCTTTTGATTAGCTGAGGAATTAATGTTTAAGCTCCAGGATTTTACCAATGCTGGCTATTTTGTGTGGAAATCTGTGTATCATTTATAATAAACAGATATAACAGTCAAAAAAAAACACTGCTTCGTGCTATATAGAGGAAATCGGTTTCTTTGGAGCTTAAATTGCTGCACAGGTTGACTCAGGCAGTTAAAATGCACTAATAATAAAGAGCTAGCACTAATAATCCAACTGTCTGTCTGTGTCCAGCCAACTTTTTAGTGTAACTTATAGGTGGAATATCCAGGAAGACATAGCCTGAATTAGAATTTGAAAATGGAACATAAAATCCCCCAAGCTGGAACTGTTGACATTTGAGAAAAGAGTGGAAAACTCCACGTGGATATATCAGATAGACAAAGAAAAGAGAGGAAAGGAGTCAAATTATATTCCCAAGTAAACATTCTAAAACAAGTTACAATTGAGGCTCTGCAAAATTATTTCAGAAAAAAAATGAGTTGAAGTGAAGCAGAGCAGAATTTGAGGGCAGGAAAATGTTTCTATTAGGTTCATATTTATTTAGGTCATTTGATCACCATTTATCGAGAGCCTTCAGGCCCAGGACTACATGCTGGGAATATTGAAATGATTAAAAACATTTCATATCAAGATAATCACCACCCACTGAGAAAACAAATGAACAATAAATTCTCGGGCCTTAGTACAACTATGTTTGAGATATCATGGAAGAACAAGAGATAAGAAGTTTCACTCTGCCCGAGGTAAGTTCCAATTAGGGCAGATTTTGACAGTGAAACTCAGTCACAGTTTTTAATGCACCCTGTAGTGCTAATTTGGCAAATACCTTGTCAAGTGTTTTATAGCAGGATGTCAGGTAGATTAGTGAAGTAAAACCAACACTGTCTTCTTCCTTTTGCTCAAACTGCTAATTCTGCCTCCAACACAGAAGTGAATTCTCTTGTTGTCGTTGCTGTTGTTGTTTTCAAGATACGGTTTCTCTGTATAACACAGCCCTGGCTGTCCTGGACTCACTTTGTAGATCAGGCTAGACTTGATGTCACAGAGTTCAGCATGCCTCTACCTCCAGAGTGCTGGGATTAGGTGTGTGCCACCAAGCCTGGCAATTACAGACAACTGTGAACTGCCATGTGGGGGCTCATATTTGAACCCTTGTAAACGTTAAAGCAGTACTCGTAACCGCTGAGCCATCTCTCCAGCCTCCAGAAGTAGATTCTTACATGAGGATGCCTTGGAAATACAGCAGGAAAAAGCATTGCATTCTTCCTAATCAACACAAAAATACTGCATAGCATAAAGTTGTTGCAGGGAAATACAAAGCTATATTTCTGCTATTTCATTTAACTTCTATTTAGTCCATTAAATTTTATGAGCAACAGCTGGATTTGACACTTCTCCTTTCTACTTGTACTAAATGTGGTGTTACTATTTCTTTTTTGCTCTGCATCCAGAATATAGAGACTAGGGATCATATTAAGATCCATGGCATTATATAAGAAGTATACCAAACCCCCTCTTCCTTCTATCTGTGCCTTTCTCTAAGTGTTTACTCCCCTTAATGTGCCAGCATCTTCATACAATCCTGAGAAACAGGTGATAATAGTACCATATTATCTTAAATATATAAATCACAGTCTGATTCAAGATTAGACATCAAATTAGTGCTTCAGCTAAAATTCAGAAATATTTTTCATGTTAGTTCATATTTTTTTCTTTTGTGTCAATGGTTATCAAAGCCAAGTAACAAACATATTAGTTTTCATATTGTCCCATGTCTAGGATTGCTAGACTTACCAAATACAAATACCAAAGTCATGGTCACATTCTGCCTGCAAATAAATATTGAATTATTTTAATACAAAGATGCCTTGTGTATATTGTTTATCTGAAATTCAAATAGTTGGTTTCCTATATTTTATCTGCCTTTGTCATTCCTTTCTTCCATTGTGTACAAAAACAACCACAGACAATGATTAGTCAAACAGTACTTCATTCCAATAAATGTTTATTTACAAAATCACAGGATAATACGCCTTGGGAGGGTCATTATTGACCAACAACTACTGCATATCACTGGCTTAGTCTTTACTCACAGGTGGCCTGAAGAGAGAAACCAAGCTCACATTATATTTGATTGATAGACCATTTAACAAAGTAAACTTAAATGTCATATCTTTCATTGACCATATAAATGGCTCAATTTATCAAATTACAATAGCGAAGCACTTTGGAGTTTCTCCAGTTTTAATTTGCACATTCAGGAGGCTGTGATGGCTGACTCAAGGTAGATAACAGGTTCAGGGAAAGAAAATTTGAAGATAGCCAATCACTTAAAATGACACTGGAAAGTTATTTTTGATTGATTTGTTGAAATGCTGAAATCTGAATGCTACATTTTTACAACTAGGATGCCCCTCCCTCAAATAATTGAAGAATAAAATAATAATAGGCGTATAAGAGAAGTGAAAGCAGAGCTTGCTGGATTTCTAGCCTTCTGAGGACTCAGTCAGGCTACTCTTGTTATGTTCAGATACTTTGTGGCTTCTGTTCTTACTGCTTTACCTGTGAACACCTGTTCCCAGCAAAGATGCTTTGTAGTAGCACCAGAGGTGATATGTCCCAACAATAAATACATTTGTGTCCAACTGTAAAATACTTTTCTCAGCTAGGACCACAGTTAAGGATGATTTTTTTTTTGTAACACAGATCAAAATTTAACCTCTCCCTTAACTGCAGAGCACACCAAATGAAAAGCCGAGTAGTTCAAAGGTGAGGGCATGACCAGTATGAGGAAGAGAGCAAGGTGCATCCGCCACCATAGCTAAGTACTTTACACAGAAAAACTCAAGAGTGTTTATATTCCAACTTTTTTGAGGGTTTCTACTTTTTAAGGATGTAGGAAAAGATTGGATTGTGGGGTTTTAAAAGTAGTAATATTGCCCTGATGCAGCAAAGCAACTTCCCAGGAGCAATGCACGTGGAGAGCAATATGAGACACACAAAAGATGATGTGGGGAAAACAGAGAAAGGACAAACAGAATCAGAATCGATGCAGCTCTCTCAGCTAAAAGAAAGTTGTGCATTCATTAACAAGGAATAAGTTGAGATTTATATAGGGACTCAAACAGAAAGTACCTTGACCTTTCCCTAGAGCATAAGTGAATGTATATATTTTCATTATAATATGAACTACCTCATTTTTAACTGTCCCTGTAGATGACTTCATCATGTCTCAGTCAAAGGACCTCATTCAGGTGCTGCTTTGTAAAAAAAAAAAAAAAAAAAAAAGTGGACTGTGTGGACCCTACATGACTATTCCAGACAGCTCATTTTAGCAAATGAACAGCTGAACTGGAAAAACTGGAAAAAATTAAAATGAAGAAAAAGAAGAAGCAAACACTCGCAAGAGGAGCAGAAGGCAGGAAATCATCAAATTTAGGGCTGAAACCAACAACTTAGGAAAAAGAAAGAACAATACAAAGAATCAATGAAACCAAGAGTTGGTTCTTTGAGAAAATCAACAAAATAGACAAACCCTTAGGCAAATTAACTAAAAGGCAGAGGGAAAAAAACCCAGATCACCAAAATCAGAAATGAAAAGGGAGAAATAACAACAGATATTGAGGAAACCCAGAGAATCTTTAGGTCCTACTTTAAAAATCTATACTCCACCATATTTGAAAACCTAAGTGAAATGGACAATATTCTTGATAGATTCCACTTACTGAAGCTAAGTTAAGATCAGGTTAACAGCTTAAACAGTCCTATAACCCTTAGGGAAATAGAAACAGTCATTAAAAATCTCACAACCAATAAAAGCCCAGGGCCAGATGATTTCAGCACAGAATTCTACCAGACCTTCAAAGAGGAGCTAACACCAATACTCTTCAAACTCTTCCACAAAATAGAATCAGAAGGAACACTGCCAAACTCATTCTATGAGGCCATAGTCACCCTGATTCCTAAACCACACAAAGACCCAACAAAGAAAGAGAACTTCAGACCAGTCCCCCTCATAAACATAGATGCAAAAATACTTAATAAAATATCCTTATAATAAAAGAGAGTGGATTATCAACAGCAGCCACTGCTAAAGAAGAGGAATAGATTGGACCAACATTCTTCAACAAACTGTCAGAAGCATTCTTTCTTTCTCACTCCAAAGCAGGTGTTCCTGTCAGTCCTGGGACAGTGGTTACTCTAGACAACTGTGTTGTTTCATTCCACAATGTGTGCTATGCATCATGTTCATTTTTCCGTGTCAGCAACTTCTTTCTCCCTTTCTTCATGGAAATGACTTTATCATCTACCCCTCCTTTTTCTTTTCTGTAGAAAGGAGAAATATAACCAGAAAATGATGTTAGCAAATAAACATTCTGAATAAACTATTTAGTGTATCATAAGAATAAAATAGAATAAAAATAAAAATAATTTAAAAATTAAAAATAGAATGAAAATAAGTTTGTCAATTTCTCCAAGTATGCTAGTCCACTGAGATGTGTTATGAAATAAATTAAGAAAGTAACAGCATTTGTGCTGATTATTAAGATCTTGCTAGATCTTTATGGAGTTTTGAGACTCAGTCTGCTTTCTATATTGACATGTTCTCAATCACAGTCCTGTTTTGTTATTTTGTGTTTTCTCACATATTGCTTACTATAAGCCATTTTAAAGAAATAAATTTGAAGGCAAGTAGAGTGTCACAAACAATATGGTACTTTTTACTGAAGAATTATTCTGAACTCAGGTTAGCTCTAAGTCCCCTGTTACCACTCCTTCCTCCCAGCTTGTCCCAGCCAGAGGCCATTCTCCTATGCATACACATTTTTTCCCCATTTCCTTCTTGCCCTCAGGTCTTGGCGTACCCTGTACTCCAATTCAGAAGTAGCTGGATTCTGAGAACTCTCACCTTATTAGTGAATTCATGGTTTCTTGACATTATTGGAAGATGGTAGAAATTCAATGGTGGGGCCCAGGTAGAGGAAGTAGGTCACTGGGGCATGCCCTGGAATATCCATGGCCCCTTCCTGTCTCTCTGTTTTGCATCTTGACTGCTTTACTTCACCACAGTCCAGCAACCACTGTGATGTTCTGCCTTCAATACAGGTCCATGAGAGTGGAACAAGTCAGCCGTAGACCAAAATCATGAACTCAAATAACTCTTTCTTCATTTAAGCTGTTAATATCAGATATTTTTCATAGTGATAAGAAATTGTCTAACACAACTTCTACTACTATAACTTTGGATTCCCCCAGATATTACATAGACAACTTAAATGTCTGACCCACAATGTAACTTTGGATTCCCCTAGATGTTACATTGACAACTTAAATGTCTGACCCTCAATGTTATAAAGGTCAACTTCAAGTTAAATACTTCAACAAATCAATTTTCTCCTTATCTTTATGATTCCATCTTCTCCTTCTAAATACATATAGAATGCTTAAGTAATATTTGATAAATTGAGTTATATATTATGACATCCAGATGGTTAATTTTTATTCCAGACCCACATTGGTATGAAGTGTAACCTTTACAAAATTATGCCCAGCTGTGCTAACAACTGAGGAAAATGAGGGAGAACTGAAGTCAAACCCTAAGGATTTCTACCAGCCCTCTACCATGAATTAGTTCAATATTTAGTCAATGTGTCTTTCCATGGGGAATGATGCTCATAATTCAAATTCTTTTAAATAAGTAAGTGGTCTCTCCTTCCCACCTAATACCTTTGTTTGCCTAAAGAATTAGTGAGTATTCTGACACCATTATCTTTCATTCTTTGACACCTCTTTGAATTTCAAAATCCTAATTAAAATTTCTTAGCATGGTTAGCTGACAACATTACTTGCAGTCA
Source organism: Lophiomys imhausi (assembly GCA_907164525.1). Lineage (NCBI taxonomy): Eukaryota > Metazoa > Chordata > Mammalia > Rodentia > Muridae > Lophiomys > Lophiomys imhausi. The sequence goes on from CAJQZJ010032856.1 coordinate 4,590,481, forward strand.
TGTTAAGAAACATACTTATGGGGCATTGGAGAGGTGGCTCAGAGGTTAAGAGCACTGGCTGTTCTTCCAGAGGTCCTGAGTTCAATTCCCACCAACCACATGGTGGCTCACAACCATCTGTAATGAGATCTGGTGCCCTCTTCTGCCATGCAGGGGTAAATGCAGATAGAGCTCTCATATATGTAAAATAAATAAATAAATCTTAAAAAAAAGATAACTCTTAAAAAAAAAAAGAAACACGCTTATAGCCTTTGTCTTTTTACAAAGGCTAAAAAAAAAAAAAATGTTTTTTCATCACTATCCAACTACTTTCCATAAAAGGTGGACAATCTCTTGTTTCGAATCTCTGATATCCCAATGTTGATAAAGAAACATAACTTCCAAAAATATAACAAAATAGGGTTGCAAGAATGCTGAAATCATCAGCAAAGGATTAGAGGGCTCAAAGTTGTTCTAAGATGCCTGAAATATCAATGCCCCCTCCTTAGCCTTCACAAAGGGTGAGAATTGTTTTCTTGTGTATCAGTCTCATCTATCTGCCCTGTTTTTCAGCCCCAGTCATAATGGATGGTGACAATTTATACTAGACTTAATTGTTCCTTAGATGACATCTAAACGTTCATCTTACATTCAGCACCGGTTTAACTAATGTCTTTCTCTAAGATAAACTACAGGAATAAACCAATGTTTTCTTTTTTCTTTCTCCTTACATTTTTCCACACACATAATCTATAGTTATAATTTATAAAACATATTTTATAAAACATTACATTTATCTATAATTACCATATTAGGTCTTACTCATTTGAAAAAAAACAACTTTCCACAGAAGTCTGAACTAAAAATAATAAATGAGAATAATGAAGGACTGGCTCCAATAATTTAATGCTGGTCTCTACATTTTCTTTATCATGGTCATGAAAAAAATGGCACTCCCACAATGCAGCATAAGCACAGTCTTATCAAAATCCTCTTACAGCATATTTAACCTTCTTCTTATCCTTTATCATCATGCAACAGAACACTACAGTAGTACTCCATAAAGATCTGATATCATAGAATTGCAGAATCTCAGCATTAGGAGGGGTCTGGAGTCTACTGTGCCTTTCTCATTCCAGGTAATATAACTCTTCAAATAGTTCATAAAAGATTCAGGACTAGATATCAATTCTTTCTTCCCTAGTCCAGTGTTCTTTGGACTGTTTTGTTTGGTCAGCAATACTCCAATCAGAGAAAGACTTAAATATGCCAAATTCAAATCCAATTATAAATTCCTCAGGAAAAGAAATAAATGAATGGGTAGAGTAAACTTGGGTCCTAGTTGCCAAAAGTGCACATAATGTAAGGTATTACTGGGGCTATTCATCCTTGTTAAAATACATTTACAGAAGAAAAAAAAAAGAACACTTACAGATCTCTAGGAAATCCAAGGAAATGCCAAGTAGCCTCTCTGTGGAAGGAGTGTGAGATAATTACCAAGAAATTATCAAGAACTATAGAGTACCATGAATATGCCTCTGAAGATAGAGTCTTGAAGAAGTACAATGAGGAAACACCACCATATATATCCTAAAAAGGGAAAATGATTGACAGCTCTTGGAAAAAGGAAAAGAGGATACCTCAAAGATGATGAGCAGCCTGAAACATAATGTTCCTTATGCTTTACTCTTAAAATAGAATCAAATTAAAAACAGACCATACATACTTTCCCCATTATTTTCTCCCCGTCCATATCCCAGCACATAGAAAATGGCCCAGAAAGACAGAAACTACTGTTTCTCCTTGGCGAAGAAGGAGTGTATACTTCTCTCACCCATGTTCATGATCCCCACAGAATTTAGTCTCCTTGTTCTTCTGATCCTACACTTCTTACCTTACTGGCTGGTGGTATTCAAGAACTAAATCTTGCTGTTTCCCCTCATTTATAACATCAGGAAATTCAGAAACAGAACCCTAGAGCCTCTTGCTCTGTGTAACCTAGGGAGATATGAAATCTCTCCAGTTCAGAAGCAGCAGTTAAATAAATCAATGGGCAAAATATGAAGTCAATCCTTCCTGCCTCCCTTGCTCTCTCCCTCTACAACTCTTCCATTCTTTTGATCTGACCTCCCTCCATTCTTTCTCCATTTCCTCCCACCTCCCTTCTTTCCCTCCCCCCTTTTCTTTAATCCCATTGTATTATAGCAGTAAGTACAGTCGATAATGGTAGATGAGCCATTTTGCAGCTGTTACAACCAGAGACAGTATAGTTAACACAAGGATTGACTCCAGGACTGGAACTTTCAGGTTCACAGTGGGAAACAGAATCTCAAGACTGTAAGTACAGAGGACATTTTCTTGTAAGAATTCAATAGATTAGTCAATGCCCCTCCTCACCTCCTGTTTCCTCTTTCCTCATTCTGTTTCACCTTCTAGCTCAGACCTATCAAGAAAAATACTATCTAGCCATTGTGGACTAAATGCCTCCTAATCACACTAGTTGATTAATGTATTTCTGAAGACCTAGTAACTGCAGGTTTTTAAAAAATGTACACTCAGAAGACTTTTTTAAACAAAATTTAGAGCCAACACAGGAGAGACTTAATGAGCCATGCGAAGCACTGTAGAAGCACAGAAGAGATTTGTATGAGAGATTCTGTGAGACATTCTAGAAGACAGAGGAAAACTTTCAAGCTCAATGAAATTAAGTCTCTCTCAGTGGAATGTATTAATCGCACAGGTAAGGAAGATATTATTTTAAGGTGAGTGGTGGGAAGAAGACTTCCAAAACCCCTCAGATATTCTGTCTTAATCTTTAGCCAGTTCTCCCACCCAGAAGACAGCCCTGATTCACACACAGACCAGAAAACCAAGATGGGAAACACAAATGTTAGCTTTGGACAGACAGGTTAAAAACATCTTTGCCCATGAATTATAGCATAAAGAAGTTTGGCAACTTGCTTGACATTTTGGTCCTCCAGTTCCTAATTAGAAAATAAGAAAAGACCACCTTGTCTGTTCTTTGTGATGTAACAAACATATGAAACATGCACATGATAAATTATAATACAAGTCAATAGACCACAACAATTATCAATATTAATTAATATAATGAAATGATAAGATTCCTTGTTTTACATAAACTGAGGCATAATTGAAGTATAACCATGAAGAAATGAAGCAGTTTTCTCATATGGAAGTAAGAACCTGTATTAGTGTCTTGGTATGTCCATAATATATGTAGCTTTCAGAGTCTCCCCCCACCTCTCTCTCTTTCTCTCTCTCATACACAAACACACACACACACACACACACACACACACACACACACACACACA
>CAJQZJ010032856.1:4603087-4631208 GCA_907164525.1 Lophiomys imhausi
TTACCTATTTGTCGTGCATCATGCATCATATCTGAACGATTCCCACAGGTAGCATGATCTAACACCAAACTTAGATCAGAAGCTTCCTGCCTAGAAGCAAAACCCACAGAGTTACAGCCAATTCAACTGCACAAAATAATTTATGTCATCAAACCATCCCAAAACACTTGGAATCATACTAACCATTTCTTTCAAGTTTCCTTCAAGGGGACATATACTTTTGCATTTGTATTTAAAATGTCTACTTAGGTTTTTTTTCTGGACAATGAAAGAAGTGTGCTATCACATAATAGTCATGTTTTCTACTGCATCATTGTGCATCTTTGAAATGGATTTCAGATTGTGTCTGTCCTGCCAGGATGCTTAAAGCCTTGAGAATTACAGCCAGGTCACCATGTTGCACCTAATATTCCTGCAAGCTGTAGTTTTATTCTGTGGAACATTCAGAAAGATAGAAGCTGTAGCTATATTGCTTTCGACTCCTGGTTATCTCTAGGGGAAAAAATGTTAAAGCAAGCAAAAGGGGAGACATGGCAGAGAAATGAAAGGGCTGCCTCAGGGTCCATAGCCTTTCAGAAGTAGAGAGATCCAATTTCCATTTCTAGCCTATCTTCTTATCCTTCCTCTCCCTTCACTTCCTCCTCTCCTCCTACCCTCTCTGCCCTTTTTCCTCTTCCTCCTCCTCTTTCCCTTTCTTTGTTTCTTCCCATCCCCCTCTTTCTTCTCCTCTAACGTCCTGTCTCCCTTCCCTTCATATTCTCCCTAGTGGCTATACATCAACCACAAACATAGCGGTAAAGTCAATATTAGAAACCCCTAAGAATGGCATTATATTTAACAGAACATTTGGCTGATTAAATATACAAACCCCTGAAAAAAAAACTATATGAAATCCAACATAAAAGTGGCAAACTATAACAGCAGCTTACTCACATAAATATTTTAATTGCAGCTATGTCAAAGCCCTTGTCTTGCAAAGTTCACAATGACTGCAGACATCTTTCTAGGGTTCTCTGTCCCTGTCCCCAGCCCTGTCCTCCACCTCTCTCCCTCAGGACATATGTTCATGGCTTATATCTGGAATTTTTTACTGAATGTGGTACGTTTTAAAATGCACAGATTGGGTCAGTGAGATGGCCCAGCAGACAAATGTGCTCATTGTGCAAGACTAATGGACCTGAGTTCTATCCCTGTAATCCATGGTAGGTAGAATGGCATGACTCCCAAAAGTTGTCCTCTAACCTCCACATAACTGCTCTGTTATTTGTACACACACAGTAATAGTTCATAAAAATAAAAACCTTTAAAAAATTTTAACTGGAAAAAATGCATAATGATATCTTCTTCCTGTTGGGGTAGTGTTAAGCATTCTAAATGTTAATTAATTGGCCCTGCTTGCTGTCTGTTACTTTCATTGACTCTGATTGGTTAAATAAATGCTGAGGCCTGAGATTGGGCAAAGACAGAGAAAGGTGGGACTTCATGAGATTAGAACAGGATGCCTGCGCTTTAGACAGAGGATTAAAGCATTCCAGTCAGGAGCAGCAGGAAAGAGGATGCACACCATGGGTTAGAAAAAGGAACCTCATTCCACATGGCCAGGAACATCGGCATATCATGGAGAATGGCAGTCCAAGGGGACAAATGTATATATAGGGTCATATTTGGGTAATAGAATTAAGAGCTAGCTTAGATGGGCTAGGATTGCACAACTCAGGCCAAGGCTTGTTAAAATCCATGTGGTCTCTGTGTGCTCGTTTATAATGGCTGCTTAAAAATTAACAGCTACCAAACCAATTAAATATAATATAAATACTAGTAAGTAATTTAATTAATTTTTTACACCTTCCAGAGAATATGAATCTTTCCCTTTGCTAGGCATGCACACATGCACACACACATAAAATGACAATATTGACCACATGTAATCATGCACTAGTTGTGTCAATGTTGAGTGACACCTTTAGAAAGTCTCTGCCCATCCCTGGTATGCACTTGCACCTGAGGAGAAGCTCCACAGGGAATTCTACCATGATACTCTGGTGCCTTCGGCCAGTGTGTCTGCCATAACTCAGGTTCTGTCTCCTCAGTCAAAAGGCCTGCTAGAAAATACACTCTATCATGTATTTTTGGAATGTCCTTAGCAATCTCCCTTTATAGCACCCAAGTGCAGCAAATAGCTTAAGGGAGGAATTGGCAGTGAGCTGAGTGTCCTTCTCCACCTTCTCCTTTTCAAAAGCACCCTGACCTCGCAACAATCTGTTGGTTGCTTTTCTAGTCCCATTAGACTGCTGGTTTCTCTCCTGCCACTTAAGAACTCTCTGCAAAGCTACTTCCCAGATTTTCAACCTTCTGCCCCAGTTCTAGTATTTCTAAGTATAAAAAACCTTTCACAGAATGTTAACAAACTTTTTTCTACAGATCTTGTCCTCAAGTACTGACTGCTCAAAAGTTCCCCCCCCCCCCAAGACTGCTAAAAGTATTCCTTGCTCTTCCTTTTCTAAACCCTTTGGTCCGAATGTTGGTCTTCTGTAAGCATTCAACCACAAGTGGAGCCACACACTCGTGGCATAAGAACCATCCAAGTAACAAGAAAAAAGAAAAAGAACAGATGCACGACCTCACAAGTAATCAGGACACAGAACATTAGTACAACAGAATGCCATGGAGCATCAAGTTAGGAAAATACTTACTGTGTAGTAACATAGGAATGTTTTGTTGTTGTTGTTGTTGTTGTTGTTTATTCACTTTTTTAATATTTATTGATTACTTCAGGTTACATCTCCATCACAGTGTCCTCTTTCCACCCCTCCCAGTCCTGCCCTCCCACCCTCTACCCCCTATCCCTTCCATCCCACTCCTCTGGAGTGGAGTATCCCTACCTAACAGTCCCTCCATCCCAGTTCAGCAGTTATATGAGAGCCAAGAGCCTCCTCATACACAGGGTGCCTACAAGATAGCACCACTAGGGCAAAGTGTCTCATTGATAGGAAACAAAGTCTATGTACCTGTTCCCTTTGGTGCATTGGTTGTAGTATAGTTATCCTGTACTATATGGCTAAAATCCAATTATAAGTGAATAGATGCCATCTGCATCCTTCTGAGTCTGGGTTAGCTCACTCAGGATGAACTTCTCTAGTTCCATCCATTTGGCTGCAAATTGCATCATTTCATTGCTTCTGATGGCTGAGTAGTATCACCATTCTAGATTTCAAATTGTACTACAAAGCAATAGTAATAAAATCAGCATGGTATTGTTATAGAAACAGAGCAGTGGATCAATGGAATCAAATTGAAGACCCAGAAATGAATCTACACACCTATGGTCACTTAATTTTTGACAAAGAAACCAAAACCATATAATGGAAAAAGGACAGCATCTCCAACAAATGGTGGTGATTCAACTGGATGTCAGTATGTAAAAGGATGAAATTAGACCCGTACTTACCACCATGTACAAAACTTAAGTGCAAGTGGATCAAAGACCTTAACATAAGGCCAGACACACTAAATCTATTAGAAGAGAAAGTAGCATAGGAATTGTATCAATTCAGCAACTTCCCTGCCTTATTGTAAGTAGTGAAAAATGCCACAGTCATATTGAAAGCAACTAGCCTGGCCATGGTATGATGATGGGTTCCCTATGTGAGTGGGCTATGACCCATGTTCCAACTTCCTGTACAGGTGTATTTACCATGGAGTTGTTTGTAGAAGGCAGTTGGAAGTCACTTAAGGGATCATTAATAGGTCAGAGACTGAGTACATGTTTACCCCAGTGTGCAATAAGAGTAGTAGAAACAATGAACTAAATGCTAATATAAGCAATTGTTTGCATTAAAAATGCAGTGTTGGGTGGAAAAAAAAGAAAAAGAAAAGAACAAAATTTATACTCCAAACTCAGACCAAATCCATATACACATATGTATTTTAAAATATACTAAGAACACAGATACATTAGAAACAGTTACCTATGGAAATTAGTATTGAGAACAGTGGAAAATAAAAGAATGAGAACACTATTTCAGAATTATTGCTAGGTATCTGGCATTGCTGTAAGTATTTTACATTGGCTGATTAAATTCTCTCAATGGTGCGAGGAGGCAAACACTATTATCATTCCTTTTGTACAGCTGAAAACTGGAGCGCAGAGCCTTTACATAATTTAGAGCTTTTACATAATTTTCTAAAGGTCACACAGAAAGTGACAGAGCCAGAGTTGAGTCCTAGGCAAACTGGAATGTGCCATCTCCTAAAGGGCTTCCGACCAATAGTTCTGATGCTTGGAGACATGAGTGATGAAATCCTCTGTCTCTGTGTTCTCAAAAGGAATAAATGGATTGTCTGTGTATTATGAGGGTAGATCTCTGGGTAAGACTGGTTGCATTTGAGGTCTCAACTTCGTCCCAACAGCTCATCTTTTATGAGAAATGTTCTCATTTCCATACCGCACAGACCCTTTTAGGCATGTAAACAATGCCTGAACGATGGTGACAATCTCAGCAGAAACATATAGTCTTACGTTTTGTGTTCCATTTATTTGAGAATCAAGGGCATGATCTTTGATTGTGTACTCCCCCGTATATGAGACTACAGTGGACCCTAGAGATTGGGTCTCATAAAAACAAATTAAAAGACATCTTGTAATGTCCTGTTCTTAGGACATGAGACAGAGAAGGACCAGTGGAATGACCCTTAAGTTCCCAGCCTTGGAGGCACTGCAATCAACCGATCCAATGGCAGACAAAGTGAGCAAAAAGGGGCAAGACAGTCACCAGGAGCTGTGGCTTGGAAGAATGCATGTTGGTAAACACTGTTGGAGAAAAAGAATGAGGGAATTGGAGGAAGGAGGAGGGACTGATAAGAAAGGTGGGAAAAAGAGGAAAGGAGACATGAACAATGGGGACAGAGGAAAGAAACAGGGCGGAGAGAGGAAAAGAGAATGGCAAGAAGAAAAAGGGGAAAGAGAGATAAAAAGGAGAAGAAGTCTATGTCCATGTTCACTTTGGTGTGTTGGTTGTAGTATAGATATCCTGTACTATATAGCTAAAATCCTACTATAAGTGAATAGCTGCCATGTGCATCCTTCTGAGTCAGGGAAAGCTCACTCAGGATGAGCTTCTCTAGTTCCATCCATTTGGCTGCAAATTGCATGATTTCATTGTTTCTGATAGCTGAGTAGTATTCCATTGTGTATATCGGACATAGATTTTTTTCCTCCTGTCAATGAGACACTTTGCCCTAGTGGTGCTGCCTTGTAGGCCCCCCAGTGTATGAGGGGGCTCTTGGCCCTCACATGACTTCTGAACTGGGGTGGGGGACTGTTATGTAGGGACACTCCACTCCAGAGGAGTGGGATGGAAGGGATAGGGGGTAGAGGGTGGGAGGGAAGGACTGGGAGGGATGGAAAGAGTACACTATGATGGAGATGTAACCTGGAGCAATAAATAAATAAACTTTTTTTAAAAAAGTAATCATATTCCAATTTTCTGTCGATCAAAAAAACTGGTGTATTTGCTCTCTAAATCCAATCATCAGCAACATGAATAAATTTTCATTAGATAACAGACTAGAATTTTGTCAAATTAAATAATTTCAAGCATAAAAAACAAAAGGAGAAGAAGTTGAGATTTCAAAAACAGCAACCATACATTTGGCTGCATAAAGGAAAAATGTGTGCCTTTTGAGATGGCTGAAGATCCTCTCTCTCTCTCTCTCTCTCTCTCTCTCTCTCTCTCTCTCTCTCTCCTTCCCTCCCTCTCTCCCTCCCTCCCCCTCTTTCTCTCCCTTATCTACACTATCTAGATAAACAACACTTGTCAATTGACTTAAAGGGTTACCAGATGCCTGCCTCTCTTAGTCATATGTACTCTGGCCACTCATGGTGAGATGCCCAGACCACTCACCTCTTTGCTTCTCTGTCTATTGTTCCCTGCCACAGGAAATATTTCACAGCCGTCAATTATAGCCTTCATATATTTCCCTGCCAAGCTTCTGGTTAAGCTTATCAGTACATAGAAAGTGCTGCTGGTGGGACAATGGAGAAGAGGGGAAAGCCAGAGTTTCCTCACTGTCTCATGAGAAGTAGCACGGAACTCTGGGACCACCACCTTCTCACTCAGCAGAAAGCGTGTGGTAACTAGCCGATCCTGAATGATGAGAGGCAAGAACAATAGCAAACGCGCCTTTTAGCATATCTCAGTGTCTTCTCTAAGGACACAATGAAAATTTTCTTTTAGTTCAGTATCACAAAAACAAAAACAACAACTGTATTCCACCTATTTGACTGGCTTGGTTTTGTCTAAGAAATCTTGCAACTCTTGTGAAGGTCACACTTCCCCTTAACAGTTGGAGGTTAAAGGCCCAAATTATAGTCTACCTCTGACAACATAGAGAAGAGAGGTTCTCAACCTGTGAGTCACAACCCCTTTGGGGGTCAAATGACCCTTTCCCAGGGATCACCTAAGATCATCAGAAAACACAGATATTTATATTACAATTCATAGAAGTAACAAAATTACAGTTATTAAGTAGCAACAAAATAATTTTATGATTGGGGACCACCACAACGTGAGGAACTGTATTGAAGGGCCACAACGTTAGGAAGGTTGAGAACCCCTGCTCTATAACCTTAGGCAATGCCCTCTGGCTTCTAAGTACACTTTAATAAACATACCTCATTTCCCATTTACTTCCATTTCCTACTTCAAAGTTACTTTTTTTTCTTGATCATACATACTTGTAAAGTGTTAAGATCCTTTTCAAACAAGATGGAGTATGAATAAGTGAATGGATAAATCGTCATTAAGGGGTGCAAGAGAAAATGGAAGAAGAAAATACCATGAATGACAGACATCCAAAGATCTAATGCGATCAGAAGTCAATTCTGGGGTGAATCTATTTGCAGTTAGATCAGGTTGTACTTTTGCAGTGTAACAGTCAGACAGAGGGAAAAGGTAATCTGCATTGTATCCTAGGATAGAGATCCTCAGTATCTGGAAACAGATGAAAGTGTCTGTCTATCTCCAGGTAATACTACAGATGGACAATAAGGAAGAACGGCTGGGAGAGATGACTAAAAGTCACAGTCAATGGAAATTCCCAGGTTGAGGATAAAGGTAACAAGTAAAGAGATATATTCAGATGTGGCCCCTGCCATTGGTTATGTGTTGATGATCTGAAATGTTTCTTTTTTTTTTTTCAAAAAAATTTTAAAAGAAAGCACACATGTTCAACACTGCACATGAAATGGATGTGGGAATGTTCTGTGGATTTGTGCATGCCACTCCCTAACTTAAAACTAAGGTTTAGGGGGTGGCTTTTAGGTCTAGGCAGAAATAGTCACGACCCAAGCAGCTGCTCCTCATAAGTGATTAGTTGAAGATTTATAATGCAGAGGATATAATCACTACCCAAATTAATGGCATAGACTAAAGGCATCAGGTAACTGATCTACAGACCAAAAATATCCTGACAGTGGGGAACATAATTGCTTATTTATACAAATGGCCTGTGCACTCAGGAATTCTGTGTAAATAGATCGTTACAGCCATTTCCAAGACAGTATAATCCATTAGGTAAATTAGACATGCTTTACAATCCTAATGATACAATCCCAGGACCAAATATCTCCAGAAACATTTATCCAATTCTGCTCTCAGGCAAGCCTGGCTCTACTTGAGGGCATTCATCTGAGAAAGCTATGACGTGCCTCGATTTCGAAAAGAAACAAGGGCAGAATCTCAGGGTTCAAGGGTGATACCTTATTTTTGTGTCAGAATGGCAAGCTGTTCTGCAGGAGCAAACCTGCATTTAAACTCGCTACATTGTGACCTTTGTCTCTGCTTATTAATTGCCTATCACTATTATTTTCTTCTGAAGGCCCAAGTAGATTTCATTTCTCCTTCGTGCTACTATATTTACTAGCTGCCTAAGGCTGACCATTGCCAGGCTTTCTCCCAGCCTATGGTCTCTCTTCACTGGATCATTCTCATCATCTCTTACTAGTATCCTTGGTTCTAGACTTCCTTCCTTCATTCACTTAATAATTGGCTGAAGAAGTGTCCTTATTGGACATGAAAATCTGAAAGAAATAAATCAGGCCCCTGATTCAAACCATTCCACGAAACTCCTTCACTTAAAACCAAGAAGACCTTGAGTTTCCTTGTTCCATCGGGTATGCATTGTCCTGGAACAGTTCTTAAAAGCATTCCTTTTCACCCTCAGAAGTGTCTCAGGTTTGGACAATAGTTTTAGTGTTCAAATATAAAGTAAAGTTGGATGTTCCTGTCTTAAAATTCTTTCCCATGGTGAACAGGCACCTCTCTGACCACAATCAACTACAAACCTAGGAGTCCAGGAAATCTAAGGACCAACCAACTTTCCTGCCTTGCTTTATCTACTAAGCACTTACAGGTCTGGAAATCTACCTTTTAGAGTCACAGAGTCATTGGGTTAGAAGAGACCACCCTCAACTCCCTCACCCCCTCTACTCCCTTGTTAAGCACTTCCGCAGTTTTGCTGGTAAGGAAACTGAGGCTTGATTTGCCTGCTTCTTAGTCAAACAGCCATTATTGTGTTCCAGTTATTGACCCAGGGAATATCTCAGTTGCAAGAGTCACACCATCAAGAGGCTGTGGATGTGGAAGATTTCTTTTTGTTATATTATTAAGAACAATTTTTGCATTGAGCTCTGCACCCCTCCATCCCCAGCAGCCGCAGACTGCACAGGGTTAGGGTACAATCTGTTCTTGGGAAATGTTGCAGACTCAGAGAGAAATCACACTCACAACCTCATCTTCATTAGCACCACCTGTGCAGTTAAGAAAGGAAACATAAGCGCATTTTAAATAAAACACTCAGCCAGAGCCTCACTCACACCCAGCTGTTCAAGCAAGATTATAAATGGATCTCTAGCTTCTATCGAGTTCTGGTTCCCTCTGTAGTCCACAGGTTCTAAATAGGACTTGGCTCTTCATCCTTCATTTCCTTCTCTATCCTTCTTTCTTCCCTTGAACTTTCCCACTGGGAACTGGGAAGACATGTGCCAAGCCTGAGTCTCTGAATCACTCCTGGATCATCTCAACTTGAAGAGTGATAAACAAATCAGTCACCTTAAACAAATCTTCTCAGTGGATTTCCACTGTGAATAGTTAACTGCTGGACAGCTGCAGCTGACTTTCAGGAAAGGCTTGTAAGTAAGAAGTAAATGGGATGGTCATTTTCCTTCATCCGCCTGGCTGGGCCCATGATCCCCAACTGTTCAAACTGACACTAAATCTAGGTGTTCCTCTGAAGGTGTTTGGCAGATGTGATGATGAAAATCTGTAATAGCTGCCTTTTAGTCAGAGAGATCATCTAGGCATCCTCAGGAAAACTATTCAACTTCCCTAGTGCAGTATGGAGGCTTCCCTGAAGTTCTGCCTGGAATACACAGCTTCAAATTATATCCCAGCCTTCCCTTAGGTTTTTCACCTTGCCTTCCTCATGCTCACAAACACATAAACCAATTCTTTGCAGTAAAACTCTCACTCTCCAACTCCTGCTGGTCCATTTCTTTGGTTAAACCTTAATATAATAGCCACTGGAGACCCATGGCATTTTTCCCTACTTGTTGTAGCAGAAAATAATGAGATAGGTTTCTATTTGACATGTATTTCTGACCTAGCCAAGCCCAGGCCTTCCTGACTGCACGTACCAATACCAAGACTGAGCCTCACACCACATCATATAGATTAGAAATCTGGAGATGTGGCCTGGGTGTGGCTTTTCATAAGCTTCCAGAAGGCTCCAATATGAGCCAAAGTTGGAAGACATTGAATTGAACCAACTGAAATTACCCTACCCTAGATAGTCGGAATAAGGTTATCTGGCAACCCAGTTACCATTTATGAATGCTGTCACCAAGGCCCCTACAAAATTTTAAGAGCAATTGTGGTTTTGTAGTAAGATTTCCAGATTTAGCAAAGAAACACATGCGACATCTAATTAAATTTGAAAAAAAAAATAGCTAAGCTGAGGAAATTTGAAATGTATGAGGAAATGGTGAATATAGAACACTTAGAACATTCTGACAGAATCAACACATGCTTCAAGACAAAAATTATGAAATCCAAAGGCATGCCGTGTGTGCACAGGATGTCTGTCAATCATCTAGTTTGTGTGCATCCTTAGTGCGAGGTCTTTTTCCATTGAAATGGTTTGATCTCCTTTTAATCCCACATGTTCGCTCAGAGTCCTATCTACATTGATAAATATACCTGTCCTGTCACTAGTCCACAAAAAATTTTATATGGGAGTGGCTGGATTCCGGGGGGTCTGAGGAAGAAAGAAAAGTAGCAACATCAGCTAAAGACTCAGTAGGAAACACAATGCTAAACATTGCCACAAAGGTCTTTCTCTTCATTTTCCTCCCCTAAATTCAAGCTCCCATTCATTCCTTTTTGGGTGGTGGATCTGAGACAGTTTCTCTGTGTAGCTCCGACTGTCCTAGACCTCTCTCTGTAGACCAGACTGGCCTGAAACCAAAGAGATCCGCCTGGCTCTGCCTCCCAAGTGCTGAGATTAAAGGCGTGCACCACTACACCTAGCCCTCCCCGTTCATTCCTAATGCAGAATAGGGAGTTGAGTAACAGCCCAGTTCCTTTCTCACCTTCTGCCTGAAATGCCTGAGGCAGAAGATGCCCAAAACAAAAACAGCCCCTCTCAGTAAGGGATGGGATTCTCCAGCCCCTCAAAAGAAACTACACACCAATTCAATGGTTATGCTAGGCTTTCCTGTGTTAACAAATACTAACTTTGGAGTCCTCTGAGTTTGGGCCACTCCTGTTTCTGTACTTCCAACTTTCCGTACAAGATGGCCCTTGTTGTTTTACTGGCCTTGAGTGAGCCAATTTGAACTAGAAAAACTCATTTCCTAGCACTACACAGTCCATTAGCCTGAAATGGTAGCTAGAACACACAATGCTAGTAACTCTGCCTCTGAGTTTATGGAGCTTTCCAGATGAAGCTGATCATTGTAATTATCCGAACCCGTTAAAAGTACAGTATCGTATCCTCACCTCACACCTAGAAAATCAAATCTGTGAAAGAGATGACTTCAACTATTAACTATTAACCAAGTTTAAAAAACACTGCGATATACTCTTGACGGGCCTGTTAAAATGCAAATAGGGGCATTTTCAGCACTGCAAGATGAACAAGAACTGTTTCCCGCTAAGGAAGATGAAGCAGAGATGCTCTGGGTAGCTCACCTTAAATCTCCATGTGCATTACATTCTCACCTGTAGGCGGCGCTAGAATGATCTCTAACCATTCTTCCAGATCCGGGGTTCCAAGACTGCACAACGCTGACCCATCAGAACCTTGGGAAATTTTAAGAGGTCGGTGAGTGAGAAGCAAACAAAGCCTTTCTGGAAAGGGTACTGTAAGTTGGGGGAACTTGTTTTTGTGGAAACAGTAGGCATTAGAGGAATGAGCAAGTGACTACAGATTGATGCGGCTCTTCTGTGACATTTGGTGATTATACTGTGGACCGCCCCCTTTATCTTTCCTATAAAAAGGGTTAGTGTTAAGTAATGTGTTAGGCACCTACAATCTCAGCACGGGAAGCCTAAGACAGGAAGATGTCTACTCTGACAGTACCTGGACTATTTTAAATTTCTCTCAAAGATAATTTAGAAGGTTTGTGAACAACTGGGAAAAGTAAAACCTACAAATACCAGTTTGAATTATATTTTTCCCATATTGCTCAAAATAATTTTTTAGCTGTGATTTGTGATGACCAGTTTTTTTGGTTATGATCAACAAAGGAAAGAGATGCCTTAAGTCTCTCCCAAGACCATATGCTAAACGCTGTAATGGAGGGAGGCCCAGGGCACAATGGAGAACATGGGAGAAGCACCAACTGTTCTGATCAGAAGGAGCCTTATAGAGCAGCGGCTTCTAAGCTAAGACACAAAATATGGGTCCCCGCAAAGCCTCTCAAAGTGTCAACACAGGCCAACTGGGGCGCTGAGATCTTACAAAGATATCTATGAAGTCCCCCACCTTTCAGATTGTCACGTGTTTAATTATATATGCCCCCAAATACATGGGGATATATCAAACTCGGGTACCTCAGAATGTAACCTTATTTGGAAATAGGGCCTCCCTGGATATCACTTAAAAGTTGGGGTTTTGTTAGCACACACCATCAGCTTCCTGGGAGCCAAGAAACATAATGATCTCTCCTTGCCACCTTCAGAGAGAGCACAGTCCTGCTGACACCTGATCTACAAACTTAGGCAATACCTTCCTGCTGTTTAACATAGACAGTTTGTAGCACTATTTCAGTTGCCCTAATAAGTTGATGTCCTGAGTACATATCTCTCTGAGGCCAGATCTTTTCCATGTGGGCCGACCAAACAAGAATCCCAAGCACTGAATTCAGAAGTACACAGGAGACTCCAGTGTCTCACTTGGTAGTAGTCGAAAAATCTAATCAACAGTCGGTCCAGTATCTTCTAGTCAGCTAAATATTGAAGGCATTTGCAAAACTGTAAAGTAATGCCCCTCTTCTCTAACTTGTTTGATCATATCAAATGTAGTAATTTCCACAAAGTATGCTGCCATTATTTTGTAACTCAATTATATTAGTAATAATCATATTTTTTCAAATGTCTTATTTATAGAATAAATATAATATCTACCAAACAGATTTTTAGAGTCCCCATAGTAATTCCTATAGCTTAGAGTAGCTTAGAGGAGTTTTGTTTGCTTGGTTTGCTTTGTTTTTGTACTAAAGAGTTTGACACTATATCTAGGATAGAGTAAGACAAGGAAAGAAGAAAGGAAAGGCTATCCAAGATGAAGGAAAATCACATCCACAAACACAGAAGACAAACAGGAATCGCAAGGTTCGTGTGCACAGAATCAGAATGTAAGGAGGCAGAAATGGGAAAGTAAGCAAGATCACCAAGACCTTGTGCTACATGTTAAGGAGTTTAGTTTTCAGTAAAGATACAAAGAATTGACTAGCAACACTTGGGCTAAAGATTGTCTCAACACAGAAAGAGGTGGTGTAAGGTGGGGAGAACGTAAGAAAAGAAACTAGCCAGAGGTTAAGAAGTTTAGGAAAAACAAAACAGCAGCAGTGGGAAAGAGAAAAACAGGTGATTCAGCAGAGAGAAGTACTGAATTGAATCTTAAGCACTTATTGGTTACTACCTGTGTAAGAGATGGAGAGAAATCCTCCACAGAATGGCAGTTTTCAACTTCGTCAGTTGAGTGGTTGGTAGAACCATGTATGAAGAAGACGACAAGATAGAAAGGGTCCAATTTACAGAAGGAAAAGTAAGGAGTTGAATTTTGGAATAATATCACTAAAGGTGCCTAAAGGACAGCCAGAAAGAGTTCATTCCCTACTGTTCATACGTGCACCTGGAGATCAAGAGACAGGTGTGTGTGCTGGATATATATTATGCGGAAATGTTTATATAGGAACTAGGGTTAACTCATGGATTGACAAAAATTACATACAATGAATACGGTGAGCACTATATACAGGAAGATCTCAGGTGCAAACATTAAGCCATTTCCATTGAGAAGAAAAAGCAGAAAAATACAGGATTCCCAAGGAGGAAGCAAACATATAATACAAGAGCTAGGAGAAGTGTTGGCATAGAACCTAAGAGAAGAAAACATTCTGAGCAAAAAGAAGTGTTCAGCAAATTCAGTAGGTGGGTTGGGTAATAGAGAACTTGGAGGAATTTATTCAGCTTAATATAAGAAAGAAATAGTTCACCTTGATGATGCAAATTCATTTACTCCTATAAATGGCTTATTTAAATGAGAACTCAGAAGCTTTCTGGGAAGAAAGTTAACTCTGGCCGGCTCCTTCAGCCATTCTAATGGAAGTGTGTGCCTGAACTACTGAACCACAGCAGGTGTGTCCTGAGGGCAAAAGATGGCAACTCAGAGTTCAAGTCAAAGGGGAGTGTGGTCACTTGAGTCAGAATGGCCCTCACAGGCTCCTGTATTTGAATGTTTGGTGCCCAGTCAGACTGTTTAGGACAGAGGTGGTCTTGTAGGAGGAGATGTGTCACTAGGGTAACTGTGCCCATGCCCGGGCAGTCTCACTCTTCCCCCTCTGCCTGACGCCTTGGATCAGGATGTAAAATCTTACTACTGATGCTGCCTGAGTGCTATGCCTGTCTGTCTGCCTGCCTGCCTGCCTTTGCCATACTCCCTCCCACAATGGTTATAGACTAGCCCTCTATAACCATGAGCAAGTCCCTAATTAAATGCCTTCTTTATAAGTTGCCTTGGTTATAGTGTCTCTTCATGGCAATAGAACAGTAACCAAGACAGGGATTAGATTCTATTTGTGGGAACATTTCAGAAGAGTCCATCCTGGCACCATCCAGCAGGACACAGCTGCAGAACACAGAAGACTACTAAGTCCTTGAAGTGTGTGTAGCTAGTTAAATTGAGATATGCTGAATGTAGGAAAACATACACAGGACTTAGGGGAAAAACATATATACTGAATTGAAAATAAAGTTTGCGTCGACTGGTGCTCTGTCCAAGCAACAAGTTCTTGTCTTCCCTTTCTTGTTTCCACACTGCTGGAGTGTTTGCCATGCTAGGTTTTTCTGTTTGGTTTTATTTCTCTTACTTGTATAATTGTCACCCATGATATATTCGGAACAGCATGTTCTTTTGTTTTACAACCATAGAGGGAAAGACCGTGGCATTCAGATTTTTTTCAAAAGCAAACTAAGTCCTCTACAGTTATCTCCAAACTCTTTGTGTCTCACCAGCTAGACTTGGCTTACACATGCATTCTGGAACCAATTACTGATTTACACTTGGACCACCAACCAGCTTCCCTTTTCCAGGGCTGAACACAGAACCTGGCATCTCCTGAAGACACTAGGTTGTTAAAGAGAAAGATGGATGCCTAACAAAACTAAACAGAATTCTATTAGGAAGAAAGATAACTAACAAAACTAAACAGAATTCCGTTAGGAAGAAAGATGGCAGGGAATTCTGCTGGGTAGGCCACTCATAGAAAGAACAACGCTGTTTAAATCCAAACAAGGGGTCAACAGGGGGAAAACTTAAAAACACAAATTGGAGAATCGTATTTCCAACCAAACTTTCAGTCCTGAGCCAGAGTCCCTCAACCACCCCTCAGCCACAGGTTCCCTGGTTTGAGCTCAGGGAAAACCACTTAATTTTAAATGGACAAATAATAGGTCACTATGAAAGCTAAGGCATTATAAAAACAGATTGCATTTCAAAGGGTTTGCCATTTGCCACTCTCTGACCTCCACTGCCTCTACTTATTTGCACAAATTGCAAAGTATCCAACCATGCTTATTCAGTTCCCCACTCCTCTAAGAGACACACACAGTCTGTCATTTGGGGCCATCTCTGCACTATACTCCCCCACTCTCCCAGCCACAGCAGTGAGAGTATGTTCTTGCATGACTGTAGTTCAGGCTTCCTTGACACAGATGAGCCATGATTTATGAGGAAAGAGTGAGGCTGATGTCTCAGGGTTTGGTTTCTGACTGAACAAGAGACAAAAACATCCTTCAATTACTGTTTGTCACAAAAAGAGCCTGGGTTTGGAAACCCTTGGCAGGCATGACATATTCTAATTCCCCCACATGACTCCTTCTGTAGCAGCCCAAAGGTCAAGAAACACAGAAGGAGTTGGAACTCCACAAAATCATCTCTTCATCGAGCACAAGGGAGCACAATGAGAGTGCAGAGGCAGAAGGAGTAATTAAATGAAACAAATCACGCTGACAGGGAGGCAATCGACCCATGGAATTTTCTACTTAAAGGACAGCTTCAAGACAGTCTGGTCCTCTGCAGCAGGAAAATAATGGCCCATACCAAAGGTCTTTGCATCTTAATCTTCAGAACCCTTGAATATGGCAAGAGGTCATTCACACATACTAGCAAAATAAGGGAACTGAGCTGAAAGATTATCCTGGGATCATCTGAGCAGGCTCTTCACACAGATACCACCCACAGATCCCTGCTCAGGGATACAACCATCCTGAAGTTCAAAGTCCACAGCTGTATATCCCTGTGTTTATACTCCGTATCCTCTTTAAGAAGAAAAAATTCTTCGCACTGATCATTCTTAAGTATTGGGCCCTGTGATGTTCCTGAATGGAAGTAGATTAAAGGATCTGCTCCTTGGTTTCCTAGGATTTGGAATCCAAATGGGAGATTTTTCTTTTTAGATTGGTTCCTGATATTACATATATGATATAAATGTGATCCAATTATTATTGTTTGAACTTACTATTCAAACAATACTTTGTATTATTGTGTGTATTATTGTGATGAACTTATTTATTAATTAGTCATTACTGTGTGATAATATGTAAGTTTATGCCTTCCTTCCAACTAATAGATACTTGATAAATGCTTCCATGTATCAGTAATCTGTGAACAATGTTATGGGAGATGAGGAAAGGAAAAGACAGCCTCCATCCTTAAAATTATCAGCATCTAGCCAGGGAAGTGGTTCACAAACACTATCCTGGCAGTCTTCTAGAGAGAGAGAGAGAGAGAGAGAGAGAGAGAAAGGGTGTGTGCAATTGGGTGGTTGGAGAGGTGGGGAGAATCTTGAAAAGGTTGGGAAAGGGAAAACCGTTATCAGAATATAGTATATGAATTCTTTTCAATTAAAATAAAAGAAAGGAATAGACTTAATCAAGAGGGTAATACATATCCTGACACACCTCATTGTGTGCCAAGTACTGGGGAAGGGAATAATTATAAAATGAGGTGGTGAGTATATTAGCATACTATAGCTCATAGACTTACAATTCTGGTGGTCAAAACTCTCAAATCAATGTGTTGACAGAGCTACATTCCTTCTGGCAGCTCTAGGGAAAAAATATTCTTTTTAGAAAAACATTGTCCTTAGCATCTATGGCTTTTTGCGTTATTTTTCCCTCATGGTCCATTTCAACCATCACTTGTATCACTGACTTCTACGTTCATCCATCACCTGCCTGATTTCAGTCCTCTATTACTAACAATCCAGGGGTAAGTACCCAGTCCTGGTCAGGCCAGTACCTGACCCCAAGTCATCCTTTCACAGGACTGAGAGCTTCTTGGTACTTTCTCTAAGGGTATCCTGTTCAATAAGCAGAAGTTGGGAGCCAGAGATCAAGCCTTAGAGGGAAGTATCAGTGAATGCTCCAGACAGCTTCAAACCCTCCCTGGTCCTAGGAATTCCCTCGCTTTGTGTAGATGAATGGTTCTCACCCTTCCTAATCCTGTAACCCTTTAATACAGTTCTTCATGTTGTGGTGACCCCCAACCATGAAATTATCTTTATTTCCACCTCATAACTGTTTTTTTGCTACTGTTATAAATCATAATTTAAATATCTGGTATGCAGGACATCTTATATGCGATCCCCAAGGAAGTCGCAACTCACGGGTTGAGAACCACTGGTACAGCCTATCTTTGGATTCAGAAAATTAGACTACTAACTCTCTCTTTAGTCCACTATCCCTCAGATGCAGTTGCTAAGCAACTGGCTTCATCCACACAACATATTCTCTGGATGCTCTGAACACAAGCCTTTCCTGCCCATGTGTGTCACTCTCTCTTGCTGCACCTTGCTTGAACTCCCTGGCCTCCTGGCAATGACATTCCAGGGTGACTACGTCCAAAAGCTTTTGGTGTACCCACTGCCATAGAGTATAAGGAAGAGTAGCTACCTGCAAGAGGTCAATAGAGGTGGCAAACATTTCTTAAGATATCAGGTCTTCCTTTATGTCACTTGAAGGCCTACCCATCATAAAATTCCCCTCTGCACAATTTTACAAGCTTTTATTATTTTTTGATAGAAGGTTGTATGGCAGATAGCATGCTCAGCCCAAACATTCATAGGGAGGTTCAAAGAGCAAGAGAGAGAAGGAAATTTCTTGAAAAGACTCTGATTTGGTTACCCAATGAGACACTCATTTAGGAAGGAGTGACAAAGCTCCCAGACTCCACACGCCCTCTCTCAATGGACTTGAGCAATTAAGTAAATCAAAACTCTCAAATCAATGTGTTGACAGAGCTACATTCCTTCTGGCAGCTCTAGGGAAAAAAGAGCCCATCACATGCAGGTGCAATGTTATGTTCTATGGGCTCACAGAAACTCCTTAAGTAGAACCTTGACCTTCAGACAGCCAGTACTGATAAGAGTAAATGACAACTAACAACAGTTACTGACAACTTACCAAGGGCACCCCTATGTGTAGTATCTAATTTAAATTTAAAAAAAAAGAACATAATAACAGGAATTACCGTTATGTCCACTTTATAACTGAAGAAACAGGCTAAGAAAAATACATTACTCAAGGATATAGAAAAAATAGGGGGGTTAATGTTTGCATTGAAATGCTAAAGTTGTTTCTAAAGGAATTGGCTGACTCATTAGTAGCAAATTCTGTTTATAGGGAATAATTTATAATATAAATATCGATTATATAGATGAACATGGAGGGGAGAGAAAGAGTACAAATGTGGAAAGTGAAGAGTGGAGGGAAATGAGGGTTCACTGCTCAGTACTTGCAACTTTCATAAGTTTGAATTATTTCCAAACAAATAATTTAATAAAATGTATTCCTATCTTGGGGGATACTTCATTGTTAAATATAAGCTAAATATTGTTAATATCTGTGCCAATTTGATAGAAGATGGTTATTGCAATTGATAGTTTTTTTGTCAAGTTTTTAATTTCAGTTTTCCTTGGCATTCATAATTTTACTTTCAGTCAAGCATCTGTTTGTGACTTTTCCCATTTTTTTTTCTAAAGGGCAGTAAAGTAGATGTCATGGTACCTCACCCAGGACCATCTTCAGGCCAGAGGTTTATCTTGCAGACACTAAGGATGCCAAATGCACATGGCCCATAATTGTGTCCTTCAGTGGGAATTCCCTCCACTGGTGAGGAACTGTCTTACCAAGAGTTACACTCCTCACAGGGGTATAGCCCATGGCCTGTGGCTGAATAATTAGTAACACTAAACCTGCTTCCCTTCCAGCCTGAATTTGGAACTTAGAAATGGCATCCTAGTTTCCAGTAAAACTGGATAAGGTCTTGGTTGGAACCACCCTTCTGCCCCACCATTTTCTTAATTTCTATCCAGATGTTTCTTCAGGGAGAGCTCACAATAAACCTTCTACATACAACATGTCTCGGAATCTATTTCCTAGGGAACTCCAAACAAGTGGTACTTCTTTTTCCTGGGACACACTGGTAAGCACCACATTCCTTACACTAAAATGTGGAAGTCTTAAAACAACTGCTTCAGAAAACTCAAACTGTTCACTGTTAATCCACCGCTCTTTTCAGTAATGTCTGTTATATTACATAGATAACTAGTGTATGATTTTGAAAGTCTTTTCTGTATATCTTGTTGGTTCTCTTGATCTTACTTCTGATAGGCATTAGCTCTGACATCTAGAACCTATTAGTATTCAGACCCAAGTGCACCACTGATCAAATTGCCCAAAGTTTCTAGTCATTAGTTGTCTGGTTGACCAAGTGGAGATTATATTAGCTTCTATCCCATAAACTTATTTAAGGAATGTAATTACATCAATTAATATAATGATAATTTCTGCTGTTCAGTCAATATTTAGTGTATAAACTGATGATATGACCACTCCATGATATGGTTAAAGTGGAGGTTTCTATTGTAACTATGAGGGAGAGAACAGCTAGAGACATCTGGAAGAGTCCATATCAGAGAGAGAAAGTAGTACCCTGAACACGGTCAGTGGACTGGATCTGGCCATGAGACAAGCAGGAGCTGCGCAGAGAAGAGGTGATGGAGAGTGAGAAAGAAGACAAGGAAAGACCCAAGAGTGGGCAAAAAAAGGGACAAAGAGAGGCCAAAAGCAAACATAGCTGAAATAGCAGGGTTATAAGGAGAAATGAGTACCTGGTGGGGAGGGAAGCCTATGACCTGGGGAAGTTTAAGATAGAGGCCAAGGCAAGAAGAGTCAGGATGCTAGCATGGACTCCAAAATGTGTAACAGGTGCTTGTGATACTGAGGGAGCCTGGAGGCCGCCATGAGCTTTGGTATGCTAAAAGGCACCACATGTGGCCACATGCCTCTTCTGCTAGTGATAAGGGAAAATGGAAGAGGGAACAGGATTCAGGAGTCCCTGAGGAATGCTGGCTCTTGTCTAACAGGCAGAATTTGTAGAAAAGGAGTTTCCTTTGGAACTTAGATGATAAGCATCCGATGACATGGGCTGCTCTACTGCTCGAGACACTGTAAGCAACCAAGGTTAAGCATTTGTAATCACTAGAAACTGGAAACAACCCAGATGTCCCTCAACTGAGGAATGGATTAAAAAACTGTGGTACATCTATACAATGGAATACTACTCAACTATCAGAAACAACGAAATCCTGCAATTTGCAGCCAAATGGATGGAACTAGAGAAGCTGATCTTGAGTGAGCTAACCCAGACTCAGAAGGATGCACATGGCATCTATTCACTTATAGTCGGATTTTAGCCATATAGTACAGGATAACTATACTACAACCAATGCACCAAAAGGAACATGAACATAGACTTTTTTCTCCTGCCAATGAGACTCTTTGCCCTAGTGGTGCTGCTTTGCAGGCCCTTGGTGTCTGAGGAGGCTCTTGGCTCTCATATGACTGCTGAACTGGGGCAGGGGACTCTTATGTAGGGACACTCCATTCCTGAGGAGTGGGATGGAAGGGATGGGGGTAGAGGGTAGGAGGACAGGACTGGGAGTGGTGAAAAGAGGACACTGTGATGGAGATACAACCTGAAGTAATAAATAAGTATTAAAAAAAAAAGAATGCTTCAGTTGGACATAACTGCCTAAACATGAACTAAGAAAGGATAACATCAATAGACATGTTAACATGGATAGAGAAAGGTTCATGAGTCCTCAACCCCATACAAAGAAGTACAGGCAATTAAGGAATGCTGAGAGTGGGAAAAATAGTCTTCCCCAGGGAAGCGCACACTTATTGGTTATCCAATACCAACAGTGGATGTAATTTTATACAGATTGAGAAGGTTGTATTTTTGTATTTAGGGAGGTATGTGTAGCTATATATGTATATAACAATGATTAATAAAAAGGGGCCATTAACTTGAAAGAGAGCAAGAATAGTATTTGGGAGGGTTTGAAAAGAGGAAAATGAAGGTAGAAATGGTGTAATCATTTCATAATGTCGATTTTTTTCTAAAAGAATAACTAACTGATAAGTAGAAGAAGGAAGATTATAAATTACCTACTAGTGTGTAGGTAGTTCATGACTGACAGTTCTGTAACCACAGTATATTATCCCATTCAAATCTCATTCCAAACCAGAATATGCTGAGAATGAATAAATATAGAACTACAAATGATTGAAGATAGATTTGTAGTATACTAAATTTTCTGTGTATAAGCCTCAAAATAAATAAATGGACATGGCATTATTTTTAATTATGTTTCAAAGTACCTATGATCCTATAATTCAACTTCATTTATCTAATCACAGGTCTAGAATGTGTGTTGTCTTATTAACATTCCGAATATTTCCATGTTCCTTCTAGAAAAAAAAATTGAACACAGTGGCAATGACTAAGCAACCTTATGACTTGAAGACTATAATTAGAAGAGAAACTAAAAGAACGAAGAATAAGTAAAGCACTGTTTAAAATATGAAGACCATTTTCACAAACTGATGCCTCTAGCAATATTCCAAAGATAATTTGCACAGTTCATGTTCTAGGCACACCTTTACACTAGAAATCCATACACAGAAAGGTAAACACCAATATATCAACTGTTCTAAACCTCAGCATCATGAATTTTGTTTTGTGGGACTGAGGGAAAAAAATGGTATTTCCCACATTTATTTGCATGGGAATATGTGTCCCTTTAGAATGCTTTGATGCTTGATGTGGCCAGTTTGAACTCTTAATAATAAACTCAAAGTCAACACAAAATAATGTGTTGGTGTCATATTGAAGAAAAAAAATCAAAGCATTTTCCCTTGGTGCCATTTAATCAAGAGCAAATAAAAATTTGAAGTCTCTGTGTCATGCTCCTTGTGTCTTCTATCCTCCTGATTGTCTGTTGTATGAATCTGAATCTTTGTCTGCAAGACTTTCATGTCAATCTGTCTCTATGTCTGTGTCTGTGTCTGAGTATGTCTTTCTGAGTGTGTCTGTGTCTGTACACATTTCTCCCTAACAAAGGACTTTGAACTGTATTTACTGAACATCACAGAAACCATCACATGTGGGGAGCAATGAGGGATACCTTACAGACATCTTTAGCAGAGTTTAACAAGGAGTTAAGCCACTGACTGCAATCCACCCCAACTGACCCAGATACCAGACAGTGTTATAAATATCATTGTTGATCAAGCAATGTGTATATGATACACTCAACATTTATGATACATATTTATTTTATAAGACTGCTTTTGGGTTATATTTGCTGTTATCAGCAAGTAATTATCATTTATTCATTGCTCTAGGTTGGGGCATGGAAAAGTTCAGATTACAGCTTTGCAATAGCTTAGGTTGTAAAAGTTGATTACATGGGAAGTCCAAGGCAAGTAAGGTGAGGTTGGTAATTTCATTGTTCTCTTAAAGTCGGGTTCTCTTAAACAAACAGACTGAGTATACAGTAGGATACCTGTCTTAAGTGACCTCAGCTGTAACTCAGCTGTAATTATGAACTCTTGCTATAAAGCCCAGCAAAAATTCAGTCTCTTAGAACGTTAAGAGATATTCTCAGCATAATATTACATCACCACACTTGAGCAAGGTTTACCACAGAACCACATTTATAGCTAATGTAAAGTTGGGTTCATAAATATAAAATCCATATCAGCTCACCCAGTCAATGCCAGTCACCATGGCATTTCTAATGTACATTTCAAGCCATAATCAGTACCAGAAGGAAAGTTTTGAAACACTCTTCTTTATTTTGGTGAACAGGCTATTGGGCAAGTTGCTTCACCTCTCCACATTTTCCTGACCCATTTTATGTGTATAACAAGAATCTACCTCATAGAGATCTTGTGAGGAACAAATAATGTAACATGTATGTGGTTCTGAGAACCAGGACTAGAACGTAATAAGAACAATGTGCTACCCACTGTAACTTTAATATTATCATAATAGTCACCATTGCTGTTGTTAAATATAAGCCTATTGAACTCACCTTATATATTCAAAATTAAATCATGTGTTTACATTACATGATAGTTCAGTTTTTCTGCATTAGTGAGCTCTGTCAATTATATTTGCTCTTAGTCTTTCTATTACATAATATTTTTGAGAATCTCATAAAAATGTATTTTGGTAACTTTTATGTTTCTCAACTTCTCCCAGAACCCCTTCCACCTCTCTACCTACTCAACCTTGTGTCTCCCTTTTTTAACTCATCAAGTCCAGTTTGTACACTTGATTTTTATCCTCTTCATAACATGATAAGAAGTTACTGTGAGACTTCAAAGGCCAAATGAAGTCTCATAATTCTTCCTGTTGAAGAACAAAGAAAATATTTAATTCTTTTTATCCCTAATTGGTGACATTTTTTTTAATTCCTAATGGAAGAAGTGTAAGGCCTAGAAGCTGGAGTGACTTAAAAATAGAGCTGATTTGAGATCCTCCCAAATTCCTGGAGGGCAAACTAAAGTGCTGGGCCTAATGAGACCAAACTTCAGGATAATTACCAGAGCTAATCATAGGATACTACATTTGAAAAGCATTGTTTTCTAAGTATAAAATCCATAGTCTTTCAGAGCTTTTAATTTTTTTCCATGTAAAAGGAACACATAAATGAACATTAAAAAACACCAAAGTCAGCACAGCTTTAAGAATCAATATTCTGTTCAGTTAGCGATGCTAATTTTAATGTTAACATTATTTCAGGGCAAGGAGACAGAATCTCCAACAGGTACTTGTAATTGGGTGGTAAACAAGAGTTCTGGAAAAGATTGGTGTGGAAGAAGAGGTGAGTAGTGGCGTCTATAAAATTGCAAGCTATTTATAGCCGTGCCAGCCCATTGCTGGACACAAACTATAGGCTCAGAAAGCCCCTCAAGGACTGATTTGTTCTTGGCAAGTTGAAAGAGACCAAAGAACCCTATGTGCTTCTGAGATATGAGCATTATCAGCCTTGCTCCTCTACTCTAACAGGTCCAGTGTGAGGCAAAATGAAAGACCCAGCAAGACTGGCTTCAACTGTCCTTTCTAGGTCTTCTCCACCTTTAAATGACTTAGTTACCTCTTCCCTACCCAGCACACACCTACTTCCAAAACCTCCCAGCAAAATTAGAAAGGAACTCCATCATCATCTACAGTTTTACTTTATTCACTGGGGCACACTGTCTCCCTTTCATAGGGAGGAAAATGATGCAGAAAGAGTCCCACATAAGATCCCCTATTAAAACATAGGAGGCAGGGATTGGATTAGATGAATCTAACCTTGGCATTCATGCTTCATCCACTCACTATGAAGGTATTTCATAAGGATTGATAAAAACCAGATGATAGTGTGGGGGAACTCTAGAATAAATGTGATCAGGTTGGAAGATAAAAGAGTGGGCCAACGGAGTGATTTGGTGTGAGGCAGTTCCTCTGGTAAGAAATCAAACATCATTTGAGGTCTTCAGGCTTCTCCATTTTCTCAGCATCATGTTTTTACTCTCTAAGCTACTCACATCAAAAATAGTCATTGTGGAGACATCTGTAGCCTTTTACATTCCAGCTCACAGCAAAACAGTGTCTGTTTATAATCATGTCTAATTGTCAACAAACAGAAATCTTTCTGGATTTACAAATACCGACAATGATCTGATTTTTTTTTCTTCATCACCATTGTTGAATATAAAACACCCAGACACTTTTCTACGGTTGATGAAAAGAAAAGAAAAGAAAAAAATACCCCGAAGTTTTAATGGTGACAAATATCTATGACACCATTGTTTTGGTGGAGTTTTAGAGGTTTGTTTCTGATTCTTCTTAATTTAGTACTGCAATCGTGTGGTTGAGCGTTCTGAATAGCTGGCTCCACACTCATCTATGGGTCTTTTGTGTGGTAGCCCTACACACATCTCACTATTATGCATAGATTCTGATTTGCTTTATGATGACTTATAAAGAAGTGGCAAAGTTATGGCTGAAGAATTTGTTATAATATTAGAAATTTTGCTAGCCTCAAAAAGGCCAATTGTTCACTACCCAGCTTTGAGGCAGCTCCCTCCCTCCCAGAGTTACTACTGAAGCATTTGACTGTCTGGGTGGGACCCTGGTAATAATTAAATGGCCATCTTCATTAAGTCCGAGGAGGAGCCAACAGTGAAGGGTAGCAACTACAATGCTTAGGGTAACATTTAACCATCACCAAGAGGGCGACTTGAAGGGTTCTTTTGTCTATATCTGTTCTGGCCTTAAAGCTAAAAATATTAGATGATAAAGCATCCTTTGAAAACGGAATAATTTACTGGACTCTTGCTTACAGCAGGATGCTATTATTTTTTGACACTTCATTTCCACAATTAGGCAGTAGCTTTGGAAGCACATTAAAGTCTGCTTCAAATGCCAGTAAGGATCAGGATTTGAAGGCTTGGCCATGAATCTCAGTTTGAGGAGAAAAGAAGAAAAAGATTAGGAAGAATGAAAGTACTATGGAGGCTAATGGGCCCAGGCAAAACCAGCCCTATCAACATCAGTCCAGGAAGTGGGGAGAGCTCACTCTGCCCTGACATTTACAATTGGCTATCCATAGATTCTGGGACGGGGGGGGGGGGGGGGGGGCGACTGTCTTAATTGTATCACTTCACTAAGCCACCAGAATCCTATAGACACCTCTAACCTCAAAGTAACATAGATGGCATTGCTTAATCTTGGTGAGTCACAATACAAAAATGAATGGGCATAAAGCTGAGAAGGATTTACGAGAAGATGTGAGGGAAGAGGTAATGGAAAATTGGGAGTTGAGAAAGATCAGGATGTAAGATGAGTATATATGAAATTGGAAAATAGTAATAAAAAATTTAAAAACACACAACGACATGGGTTACTGGGGAAAAAAAGTCTTAGAATTCATAAATAAGCATTTATTCTACCTCTTCTAATTGGTTGGGATTAAAAAAAGAAAATATCTTTCAGTTCTCATCTCCTACTTTTAAAACTAAAAGGCCAGATACAGTGAGCTGAATTTTTTTAAATAAAAAGATAAGAACAGTCAACTTAGGCTACATACATAAAAAGATAATAATAGAAATTTGACACAAGTCCAAGCGCTCAAGGGCCTGAGGCCAGGAGGGTGAGTTCATCTTGAGCCACCTTAGCCTGCATAGTAAATAAAATCCTATCTCAAAAGACAGAGAGAGAGAGAGAAGGAAGGAAGGAGGGAAAGAAAGAAAGAAAAGAAAGGAAGAAAGAAAGAGGGAAAGAGGAGAGAAGGGGAAGGCAGGGGAGGGGAGGGCAAGGGAGGGAAGGGAAGAAGAGGAAAAGAAAAAAGAATCCTGAGATTGGCCCTTAGGGCTGGTGTGGTAAATCCCTAACTCAGGGCTCAGGTGCCATTCTGCAGGCAGCTCTTTCCTTTTTTTCTGCCAACCTAAAATTTAAGATGGAACCTTAAACTCCTGCCGTTATGTCTGAATTCCAGAATGAGGCCAGACACGAGGGCAGAGAAAGAATCAAGAAGCAATGTGTCCCGACCTTGAAGCCCTCTTTGGAAGTCACAGCAGACTCACACTTCCGGTCACAATTCTTTGTCCAAAGTTACTCCCCTCACCACACCTCAATCACAAGGAAGCAGGAGGAGGTAGTTAGCATGTATCTAAACTTAGCCCAGCTCATAGCCCACCTTAGGAGGCAGCAGAGACTGCATCTGGAACGGCAGGGGGCAATCTGTGGTACCTACGTCTCCCTTCTAGGATGTTTAACCTGTGGATGAGATCCTGATATTGGAATACTCCGAACGTGGCATGTAGATGGCACGGCGGAGGAGGGAGCAGCTCTACAGTCTAACCCACCCTCTGCAATCTTGTTTCCCAAGCTGCACAGAGGCTGACACTATCCTCCTTGTGAAAACTGGGCCCTAAGTTGAATAAGGTCTCTAGGTTTCTAGCTCACAAGCTTTCGCTGTCTACGTTGTTTGCGGGTGTGGATTGCAAAGTGCTTCCTGGTGAATTCACTGAACAAAAAAAAAAAAAAGTGAAACATGATGATTGTTACTAGAAGTCACCGTACTTTAAAACAAAAGGTCATGCTCACTTCTGCGACTGCTGAAGAGATGATCAAGGTGACAGTGGAGAGTTGGAATTACGCTAAAAAGAGAGCCAGCGAAGATTAACGGTCAAACAAGATGTCAGTACTAGCAGGACAACACTAGTCCTTTCACAGATACTGTCATACAGGTATTCTAAGAATCCTATGAGATAGGTGTCAATACATACATACATAAATGGCCCTCGTTGTTGGTTTTTAATGTTTCTGAAGACCCATGTGCTAAAGGCTTAGCCTCTAATGCAGTGCTATTCACAACTATTTTAAACATGACAAAGTGAGAACTATTGGGTGTTTTTAGGTCATGAAAGGTGGGGAATGTCATCAAAACAGATTTTAAGTCCTGGCTTCTTCTTCCTCTCTTACATTTCACATGAAAATAATGGGTTCGTTCTGTGGTGAGCAGAAGAAGCCCAGACTGAATGTGTATCATCTGATACGGGCAATGCTTCAGACTCATGGAAAATTGGCAAATCCCTCCCTGATGGGCTCAGGCTCAGGGAGATGAGAAAGCTTTCTTCTGTGTTTGTCAATATTGGAGGTATGTGCAAAAACTAAAAACCTCAGCTTCCTTCAGCACGTTTACAGCCTGAGACTGCTCATCAGCCCTCTGGGACCAACTAACTCCTCCTCCCTCTGTGCTGTACATAGTTGGTGCAGCTCCATCAGAGAGCATACAACCCTCGTGATCCCAGCTTTTCTGTATGTGTTTCTTCCCATTCTGCATTCTCTCACTGCCCCATCAGGGTTCCAGTATCATGCTGTGTAGGACATGGTATTCCACCATTGTCCTTCCCGTAGGACATGGTATT
>CAJQZJ010032856.1:4631218-4650181 GCA_907164525.1 Lophiomys imhausi
ACCATTGTCCTTCCCGTAGGACATGGTATTCCACCATTGTCCTTCCCATCATGTTGTTCTGTCTTACCACAACCTGGAAATAATAGAACCAGTCAACACAGGTGAAGCCCATAAAGCTTTGAGCTGAACTAAGCCAATTTTCCCTATAGATTAATGCTCTCAGGTGCTTATGACAGTAGATGAAGCCTGAATGGATTTACAAGTATAGAAATTGAGGTTCAGAAGGTTTTAAGAGACTCATTCATGATCTCAAACACACAGAAAGGGCAGAAATAATATATCACATACATGGGCTGGAGAGATGGCTCAGCGGTTAAGAGCACTGGCTGCTCTTCCAGAGGTCATGAGTTCAATTCCCAGCAACCACATGGTGGCTCACAACCATCTACAATGAAATCTGGTGCCCTCTTCTGGCCTGCCGATATACCTGCAGACAGAACACTGTATACATAATAAATAAATCTTAAAAAAAAAAAATATATATCACATACATACACACACACACACACAAAATCACACACTGCACACACTGAACAAAGGTGAAAACCAGGCCAACTTCTGAGAAATCTATACTAGAGGGACAGGAACAACCTGGGACACCTAATAAGAAGAGAGTCTGGAGTTACACCTCAGACTTACTCTGTACAGTTGCCTACACTCAACTGTAAACCCGAGTCAAGTGTGTTCTTGACTTCAGTGAGACAATCTTTATAAGTAAACCTCTTAGAGAAGAAAATAGAGCTGAAAAGAGAGGACTTCATCCAAACAACAGCAAGCCATCTGATACAGAACAGACTCTCACCTCATTCAAGGACAAGTGGGATGAGATATGTTCCTTTTACTATCAAAACTTCCTCTCCCATTGCTCACCCATACTTACTGGGGGAGAGGGGAGTGGGGAGCCTGAGTACCAGAGATGATTTACTACCCTCTACTGTCACCTGGTAATGCAGAGGCCTGGGATGGAAGGGATAGGGGGTAGAGGGTGGGAAGGCGGGACTGGGAGGGGCAGAAAGAGGGCACTGTGATGGAGATGTAACATGAGGTAATAAATAAACATTAAAAAAATAAAACACAGTTTTTTAAGATGAAAAAAAAATAAAAAAGAAGCTAAAACTTGGCAAGGCTGAACCTAAAGGCATCCAACACTTGATCTCAACCATGTAAGGGAAGCGGCTAATATCCCATCTAAATTATGTTAAGATTTCAGAAAACACAGGACTGTACATCACTCCTTCCATGGTTTAAAGAAATTCACAATTAAGAACTTCTTCCTTCTATTTGAGCATTGGTTCTCAGCCTTCCTAATGCTATGACCCTTTAATACAGTACTGCATGTGTGGTGACCCCTTACCATAAAATCATCTTTGCTGCTACTTCATAACTGTAACTTTGCTACTGTTATGAGTCATAATGTAAATAGCTGATATACAGGATGTATTTTCATTGTTACAAATTGAACATAATTAAAGCATAATGATTAATCACAAAATAATACATAATCATATAATGTGAAATATTTATTTCTAAATACAAATAAATGAAACTTTGTCTTGAAGCATGGTGTAGCATGGATAACAGTCGTAATGAACAACAAACCACATTGCTACATTTGTGGCAGTATGCATGAAAAAACCAATGTCAGTCCAAAAGTAAGATTTCTTCTCTCTCACATGATCAGAAATTCTTGACTCAGTCTTTGCAAGAGCACAGTGAAGATCAAGTTCCACAGCAAGTCTACTTCTGTATTTAGACAAGCTGGATAACCCTGTTTCACAAAGATATATTATTGGAAATGGAAGAAGGCACAACACAGTCTCAGACAGAACAGGGTATGGCTGTATGCACTCGGCCCAGAATTTTGGAGAGAAATGGGTGCCTGCTGTACCGGTATCGCTAAGCTCAATGGACTCATCTCGTGCTGTCTCGGGACATCTTCAGCTTTGACTGTGGAGGGGCTTCTGGCACATGCAAATGGAGTGTCAGGTAGATTTGGGAAGTACTTGAAATTTTGTCGGCAAGCATGTGCAAATGTTTTTTACAGAAATTATCATCATACTCCTTTTGTCTGGTTCAAGGTGGGCAACACAAAAATTTTATTTTCATCTCTTCTTCTTCTTCTTCTTCTTCTTCTTCTTCTTCTTCTTCTTCTTCTTCTTTTTCCAAAGCTGAGATTTCATTTGAAATGATCGGTTCTTTTCAGACAAATCAAGGCATGTTGCATTTGGTCCTTGCAGTGATAAATTTAACTCATTCAAATGGCAAAGATGTCAGCCAAGTAAGCTATTTTCTTCAATTCACTTTTTACACTGGAAAGTGCTTCAAGCTGCGCTCTTACTTTCTGATTTAAAAAATGTTTAAGTTCATCACAAAGCTCGAAAACACATTTTAAAGCTTTTCCTCTCGACAATCATCTTACTTCAGTGAGATGAAATAGGAGAGCTTTGTACGGTGCATCCAACTCAATGCACAATTTCTGAGACAGTCAACTGCTTAAAATGCTCACCTTTATAAAACTGACAGAACTCATGACACTTTTCATTACTTCTTGTAACTCTTGTGGCCTGTGTTGATAATATTTGTCAATGAATCACACAGTGAGTTCCAATGATTTTTGGTGACTCATTCAGTATCAAACATTGAAAGCCAGATCAACATCCTAGCATAGCTGGAGCATTCTCTTTGTAGACCAGGATGGCCTCGGACTCAGAGATCCACCGGCCTCTGCCTCCCAAGTGCTTAGCTGAACCCCGCCCAGCTAAGCTGAAGCATCTCTATGCAAACAGCACCAACCCTTTCCTGAGAGATCTTATGCTATTATGCTTTTTCAGAAATGAGCAAACTGTGTCACACACATCACGTGCACTGGTTGTTGTTTCAAGAGCTTTGCAAGGAGGAAACTCATCTTTGAAGTCGCCATCATTAATATACCTCACATAAACCAGTGACTGTGCACAGTGTACAACATCTGTAGATTCATCAAGCTGGATATTAAATATTGGAAGTGGAGCAGATTTAATTTCCTAGGTTACCTGACTGAGAATATCAGCAGATACATCTGTGGACAGTGTCATTAGATAAGGAAATTGCACACAATTCTGTAACAAAGTCGTGTGCGATCATAACTTGAACAATGTCTCTGGCCTCTGACAACAGTAAGTCCTCAACAACAGTGTGAGGTTTCATAGCTCTGGCGATTCTGAGCCACCAAGTAGGAAGCTACAGTAGCCACTACATTTTGTTTGTGGTACTGGCCACCAGTGTCAAGTCTGGCTTTCTTGAGTCCATCAGCTTTGCTTCTGAGATAGTTAGTGTCCTTCCCGGAAAAGCTCAGGTGCTTGCTATCAAAATGGTGGTTTAATTTCCTTGGCTTCACAGACTCAGTTGATAGAACTTCACAACAAATAACAAATGGTGCCTTCTCACTTCCTGTTGTAATTATTGAGGTAAAACCACAATGTAAAAAAATCCTCACTATATTTTTTAACAATCTTTTTTATGTGATCCATTGTCATGAGATAGTTTTCCAGTGAAAATAATATAGAACTATAGCTCTAAAAATACATAAGATGGCTCATGACATAATTCAGTCAATGCAGTTCTTTAAAGTTTCCTGTGATTTACCATTTGGGGTTTTGTTGTTGTTTTTTACATAATTGTTACAATACTGCCCAAGGCGGCAGTATTCACATCACCCACAGCTCAATACTAAATACCCATCAGTATCCAAATTAAGTTTCCAATGTACAGATACATTTTTACAGTAGTTGATGATTTTACAGTGCATGATTTTATATTTACCCAGTAATTATAATTCATAAAGTGTCATTTTACCTCTAGTACTGTTGCTTTCAATACAGTAGCCATCCTCTACGCATGTATGACTGGTCTACATAAGTACATTATGGTGTCTGTCATATACAACTGTATTTGTTAGGAGTGTATGTGATGAGCTGGTGCGTCGTCATGCTGCATATGTGGGCATATTGGGCAGATCGGCCTGGAGATTGAGAGAGGAGTCATCTCTCAAAGATCATCAGAAATATGCATATTCAAAGGATCTTAGGTGACTGCTGTGAAAGTTTTTTCCGACCCCAAGGGGTCTCGACCCACAGTCTGTGATGTGTTGGCACTTACAATTTCCTTGAACTTGTCACACAAACATGCAATATAGAGAGGCCTCCTTTGTCATGAGGACACAATCTTTCATGACATGAACTTACCATAGTTATTAATCCCGTATTGATGGGCACTAGGCTCTCTGTTGTTCCACCATTATGAACAACACTATACTAAACAAATCTGTGACAATATCCCCATGCCATTCTGAGAGTATGCCACAGGGCATGTGCTTGGGACAGTTAACTGGTCAGAGGACTTGGGTCCATGCTATTGTAACAGACCCCTACAAATTTCACTTTTTTAAAGTCATAAGTATCCTCCCAGAGTAGGAGAGCATGCATTTCTTCAAACCTGTCATCAACTCATACTGAAATAATGAACGCTAGCAAACTGTGTTGCTCACATAATAAACAAAAAAAATGCTGCCGAGGGCCTCAGCTCAGACATCTGTGATTGCTAGTAAGATCGGGCATTTCTCAATTGTCTATTTGGCATTTGTTTCTGTTCTCTGACTTGCTCCTAGCATTTCTCTACCTTTTTTTAAACATAGGATGCATTTTTCTCACTGACATGCTAATATAATCTGCATGTTGTAGAGCTTATGCCCCCAGCTATATCGCATATTACAAATGTACACCTTCTCCTGATCCTATTCTTGTCATTTATAGTGAGTTTCTTTGTGGATTAATTTTTTTTCAATTTTTTGTGGTAAAGTAAATGTGTGATTTTAATCCCCTAAGAATCCCCTAGGAATTTAATGAAAGTAAGTTTAATTTTTTAAGTATTCATCTTTCTCATATTTCCTATTTTCTTCAAGTTACTTAGAAGAAAACAATCTCCCTCTCCTTGCCCCAGCTTCTGAGACTTCTCTTTGTCCGTTTGACTGAAATCTCTTATTCGCTGCGTTGACCATTTGATATTTTCTTTTCATCTGGAAATGGTTTAGTTTTTGGAAATGTTTCTTGAATTATTTTAAAACTCCATCCAATCTAATGTCTCAGTTCCCACTTTCTGGTTTATCCAGCAGTCTTGAATCAGTCTCTGTAAACTCTCCCCTAATCTACCTTTTAGTCCTCTTGGTAAATGATTCCTGATAAACTGTCAGTATTGGCTTTCAATCCTTCTATAAGTCTAGAATTCTGATTTTTATTTAACTTACTTGATGTGGGTTTTGTTTGTTTGCTTTAAGCAGAGTCTCACTGTATAGTCTATGGTGGTGTGGAAATCACTGTATAGCTCAAGCTCGCCTCAAATTCATGATCTTCCTCCCTGAGATGACATGGATTACATACCAGGCTAACTTTGAAATTTATTTTCATACTTTTAATTTCAGAACATCTTCCTCCTTTTGAATACTTTTTTTCTAAAGGTTTTTGTAAATGGAATGCCTTCTCTCTCTGAGAATTTAATGAAAGTAAGTTTAATCTTTTTAAGTTTTCATTTTTCTCATATTTTCCATTTTCTTCAAGTTACTTGTTTCTCAACTTTTTTCTAGACTACAGTTTTCATATCGGAGGCTCTTCTTAAATATCTAGTGATTCTTGCCACCCACTCCCTTTAAAGGGAAGGGCCTGCAAACCTTTGTAGGTGTTCTGCACATGTGGCGTCATTGGGAGTGGTTCTGGCTTCACCACTGCATCAGGGAAGCTCTCTCACTCTTCCAAGTCTTATCTGGACAGGGAAACTGCTGTTGCCAAGAGATCTTAGCCCTAGCCAAGCATGCTGACATGCTTGCTTACTGACACTAAGGATGTCTCTCCACATCATTCTCTCTTCCTGTCACGCAACAAATACCTGAGCATTTCCTGTATTTGCAGAATTGTTATAGGATCATGTACCCTGTCCTCATGCAGCTTGCATAACCATGGTGGAAACCGGCTGAGCGCGTATCTAAATAACAGTCAGGATAGCTCTCTTTTCTCTATAAAATAAACTAAAGTAAAGAGATATAAGGGGAATGCCGTGTTCTTTTAAATAATATGGCTGAGGAAAAGCTTTTTATGGAACTACATCTGTGCAAAGACCTACATTGTGTAACAGGACAAGCTGTGCATGTTAAATTGTCAGCTGTGAGCAGATTCCTTCCCTCCCCCCTTTCCAGGCTTCTTTCTGCTTGAGTGATAGGCCCTGTAAGAGGTAGAATGCACCAGGAAGAAACAGGCTTGTGCACCTGGCATCCGCTGGCCTTACTCTGCACCCCAACACTCAAAAGAAGTTAGTCAGTGGTTTAGAATGATGGCATGACCTACAGAAAACCCAGTTACAGCCCCATCTGACAAAAGTATCTTGTGAAACAAGGGTGCTAGCCTATAAGTTAGTAGATATGTCCCTAAACACTAGCCAAGAAAAAATGTCCCTGCTCTAGTTAGAATATTACAACTAGACACAGAATGTGTTCGCGAGCAAAGGACAGAAGGCCTTCTCTCCTTAACACAACTTAGTAACACTTGTGAGTAGTTCATTGATTCTCTACATCTTTAGAATTGATAGGACAGCGGGACTAAGTCCTGGGGCAGAAGCTGATCCACCTGGAGCAAGACAAGTGTTCCACTGACAGAAAATTGCAGTTGGCCACCTGGGTATTCAAGCTCTCACACCTGTAAAGCAATCATCAAAGTAGAATATTAGTCTCCTGACTTAAAATACTTTTTAGTTATCAAAGTATATTAGGGCCACTACTGAACAAAGGGACAGAAAAATGGATCCTGTGATCATTTTCTAGAGAATGTTCTACTTCATCCATGTACTGTAAGAAATGGAATTTCAGTATGATTTAGCAGCTCAGAGCACCCAAGCCCTAAAGAAGCACAAATCAGGACATCCTAGACCTTTCAATAAAGGCAGTCCAATCATCTCATGAGAAAAAAGATATCCTCACTTCCTGAGTTCCCAGATGAAGGTGAAGAACATAGATGAAAACAGTTGCACACTCCAACTCCAGCCTCTCAAGCAGATAAAGAAGTGAGGGCAATAGTAACTCCAGATATCCCCTATATTGTGTTTGGCTCTTAGAATCAAAATAAGATCTTTTATTTAGAGTAGTTTGGCAGAAAATAATGGATGTGGAGAATGTCATTCTCAAGTATAAAGACAAGAAAGGTATAATTATGATAGAAAAAAGAGACAGTGAAAGAGAGAGAGAGAGAGATCCAGAGAAGCAGAATCAAAAGGGCGGCATCATAAACACTTGGAAAGCATGAATAGACATAAGAGGAGGGAGAAGCCCTCATCACAGCGCTACTGAAAGATCCCTGTGAGAGCAGAGAACTGGACAATGGTTTTGCCAAGTTGGCAATCACTAAGGACTATCTAAAAGGGTTTTTAAATTGAATATTTGTTCTTAAATAGTATTAATTTTAAATATAAGTAAATAAATGGTAATTCATTAAAAAATTAACATGGGTTATGTGAAGAATAGTGAATATTAATATCTTTTCTAATGTTTGTTATAAAAAGGGATCATGGGGGATTTTCGTCTGGTTTCAAGAATAACTCAAGGTGGGTACAGTGTTAAGGATGAGTCTTCAGAGTGAGGATATTGTGTTTTAGTAGTCTTTAGGGAATGATCTGGTATAGAAGAAGTAATGATGCATGAGGAATGAAGAGTACTTCAGAAGGAGTTCTGGAGCAGAATATTCTGGTGCATAAGTGAAGACATTCTCCACAAGGATACTTCCTTCCACCCTTTGGAAGAAAAGACGTGAATGCCACAAAAGAGGAATCTCTAATGGCCAAGAGACACTTGAGGAAATGCTCAACATCCTTAATCATCAGAGAAATGCAACTCAAGTTGACTCTGAGATTCCATCTCACATTGTCAGAATGGCTAAGATCAAAAACTCAAATGACAGCACATGCTGGCAAGGGTGTGGAGAAAGAGGAACCCTCCTCCATTGCTGGTGGGAGTGCAGGCTTGTGCAACCACTATGGAGGTCAGTCTGGCAATATCTTAGAAAATTTGGAATAGCTCTACCTCAAGACTCAACTATACCACTTCTGGGTATACATCCAAATGATTCCTCACCAAATCACAAGGACATCTCCTTAACTATGCTCATAGCAGCTTTTTTTGTAATAGCTAGAAACAGGAAACAACCCAGATGCCCTTCAACCAAAAAATGGACAAAAATGTTGTGCTAAATTTACACAATGGAATACTACTCAGCCATCAGAAACAAGGAAATCATACAATTTGCAACCAAATGGATGGGACTAGAAAAGCTCATCCTGAGTGAGCTAACCCAGACTCAGAAGGATGCATATGGCATTTATTCACTTATAACTGGATGTTAGCCATATAGTACAGGACAACTATTCTACAATGCACAGACAGAAAGGAACAGGAACATGGACTTTGTTACTTGTTAGTGGGACACTTTGCCCTAGTGGAGCTGCCATGTAGGCCCTCAGTGCAAGAGGAAGCTCTTAGCCCTCATATGACTGATGAACTGAGGGGGTTGAGATGTGGAGGCACCCCACACCGGAGGAGTAGGATAGGTGGGAGATGGGGGAGATAGTGAAAGAGTGGAACAGAGAGGGGCGGAGAGTGGGCACTGTGGTGGAGATATAACTTGACGCAATAAATAAACATAAAAAAGACATGAATGCAAACCAAGTTAGGGAGGGGATGGGGGTTATCTGGACTATTCAAAGGTGTTTCTATTTGTCTTTTATTTTCAACCACAGTGGACTCAAACATAGCAGCTAAACAAGAAGGATGTGTGGGAGGAGACTCAAAGATTTAAAAAAGAAGAAAAAATGTTTAAACACTCATCAGGAAAATGAAAAAGAAGCTTATCAAGGGTGTTTATTAGAATCCTAGAGCAAAAATCACAATACATGTGAAATTTATCACTGTGGAGTCAGTCGGTGAGATGATATTTTACCTTATCATTTTTTACTGACTCAATGTGAACATAACCAAGTTGGAAATTTAACTGAGTTTTATTTTGGTTTTCAGGGGAAAAAACGAGTTTGAATGGAAGTTCAGGTGTTAGAAGAGGGTGATCCTGGTGAGGATGTAGGCTGGGTGAGAAGGCAGATGAGTCCTGCATGGCCAACTCAGGACAGAGGGACGTATTAAAACACGAAATATCAAAAGCATCAATGTTAAAATACAAGTTAGAGTCCATGAAAGTATAAAACTCGTGGGTGTCAGAGGACACGTCAACAGGACCATTAACAGCTGGAAGGAAATGTTTGCAGGCCCCATCTAGACCCCTATGAATTCTCACAACTCAACAACGAATGGTAAACAACTGAATTTTAAAGTAGACCAAAAAAAAAACCTTGAATAGACATTTTTCAAATGGATACACAAATAGACAAAAAATACACAAAAAGATGCTCAACATCACCAATCATTACAGAAATGCACATTAAGAGCACGAGAGACCTATTCAAACACACTTAGGTGTTCGTAACTATTTTAGTGAAACACACCAGCATTGTCAAAATGGCAGATAAATTAGCACCAAGATTGTAAATTAGTTGATCACTACGGAAAGCAATTTGGCAGCTCTGCAAACATTCAAACAGAAACATTGTTTGAGCCAGTCACTCAGTTCCTAAGTATGTATTCAAAAGAACTAAAAACAAGCTCTCAGACACTTGCAAGACCTTCATAATGGCATTGCCCAGAGAGCTGTTTAATGGATGTAGAGTTCAAGTATTGATGAAAGACTTCTGGCTTAATGGAACACCAGTGTGAATATACTTAACAACACTGAACTATACACTTCAAAGCTAAAATGTAAATTTTACAAAAAGTTACAAAGGGTTGAAAGCCAATACGGTGGTTTAATTCCCTGTGTTTAAACCGCTTCCTCATTTCAAGAAGCATCCTAATAGCAAATGCTTCATTTAAATGCAAACATTTGTTTCCATTCACTAAGCTCTTTTGCATATTTTCTTACTTGAATGAAGAAACTACATTACTTTTCTAAGGCTATCATTGCACTAAGTTTCCTCTCAGTTCACAATACTGAGAACACTATTGTATCCTCTCCAAGAAAGGAAAACCAAAAAACAAAAAAACCTCAGTGTTCGTTTGTGTCTTGGCCAAATCATCTTTTTGTAGCTGCACAGGCTCTGGCTCATTTCTATAACACGTGTGTTGCCTTCGCATCACACGTCTTTGTCACCACTGTCTCATACCACATACCAGTTCTACACGGAGTCGGGTGCTTATGTCTAGGGTCTGGCAGTAGTCACAGCAATACAGTTGCTTCCAAACTGCCAGTTTACTTTTAGGCTGAGAGTGGGAAGGGTGCCACTAATCGTTCCACCCAGACTGGAGGAGATCTTTAACTTAACTTTCAGAGTCTGTTGGGATAGCAGGGACAATAAGCCACCCTGCGATCGAAAACTCAGAAGCAATTCCAATGGTCTCTTTAAACCATAGACATGTACCTGTAGCAGAATGGCATCAATTTAGTCCCATTTCATTTGAGATCACCAAACCAGACCATAAAAAGCTCTTCCCTTGCTTGTCTGTGCCTCTTAGGAATTAAGGAAGACACACTTGGTCTTTTAAGGTTTCATTAGAAAAGCGTTCTGGCTGTTACTTGTTATTGTCAGAAGTCTATCCTATTGGCCTCTCTGGCAAACCAGACTGCAGAGTCTCTCAGTCTCTCTCTCGCTCAGTCTCTCTCTCTCTCTCTCTCTCTCTCTCTCTCTCTCTCTCTCTCTCTCTCTCTCTCTCTCTCTCTCTCTCTCTCCCTCTCTCTCTCTCTCTCTCTCTCTCTGTCTCTCTCTCGCACGCGCACGCGCGCGCGCGCACGCGCGCACACGCACGCACACACACACACACACACACACACACACACACACGCACGCACGCACACGCACACAGCAACCACTCCCACCTCTTTCCCGCTCTTCTAAGCCGAACCAAATGTCCCTTTCCCTCACCATCAAGGTTCTGAAAACCTTCATAAAGATCCCATCTGTCATGATACTTGCATACTAGGAAAGAGACTTCCCAGTTACCAGTCTGTGCTTCCTTCCA
Source organism: Lophiomys imhausi (assembly GCA_907164525.1). NCBI lineage: Eukaryota > Metazoa > Chordata > Mammalia > Rodentia > Muridae > Lophiomys > Lophiomys imhausi. Next base: position 4,642,350 of record CAJQZJ010032856.1, read on the forward strand.
GCCCTTGCAGAGCTTTACAATCTGGCTTAGATTAAGACATCCTTGGCCAACCCAGAAGGCTGTGGACTAATACCAGCAGTTACGGCAAGTCATTATATAAAGGCTAAGCCTTTTCAGGATCCCAGCTCTGTCTCCCTATTTCCCCATCCCAAGCTCCATTCCTAAAGTGTTCAACAGAGGTGAATACATCAATGACTCGCCCCAAGGCTTTGGCCGTACCCAGTGTGGAGAACAGCAACCATTGAGACCCTCGTTAGACACTATCTGGGTAAGTGTTTATCATATCTCTGAAACACAGAGGCTATCATCTTCAGAGAATTTGGATTCCTGCAAAGACTCAAAATGCCCTACGGCAGCACCGTTTACACTTCTCCAGCTATTAGCACAAAAATGAACGCAGGTGGGACTCTCCTCATTGAGAAAATGAGAACACCCTGGAGTAAGGGCTGCAGTGTCTGATTTTGTCTCAGGGTTGTTGTTCTTCAATTTCATGATAGTCCTACAGGCTAATGAATTCGTTCACAGCAGTATTAGCCAGGGTAAGGTCATGTCAGAAAAGATGCTGTGTCACGGTGCCATCATCTTAGGACCTTCCGATGGGACACCCCACCTTGGAGCATGGGGTGACTTGTCACCACAAATCAGAATCTCCTGTTGGACTTTGTTAGTGGGGAAGAAGAGACAGCGCTTAGCCACTCTCAGGATGAAAGAACAGAGGAAGAAAAGAACAGCTTCTGCTTACTGTCTTGACAGTTTCATATATATAATATATATAATGTATATATATATACTACATATATAGTGTATATGATGCATACTAATTACACTCATCTTCTGCACTCTTATCTCTCCATGCCTACCAACCTACCCCCAACCTTCCTCCTTACAAGTCCCCCTCTTGCTTTCCGGCCATTTTATTTGGTGCTTTGTGTTCTCCTGAGCTTAACCAGGGCCATCCATGTGAGCATGGATGTGAAATTATCCACAAGAGCCTGTTCCTACAGATAATAATAGGAGCTGTGTGTAATCTTTGTGTTCCTAGGGCTTGGAGTCTTTTCTCTATGAAAAACAGTATGCTCAGGTTTTATATTAGTTATCACCTCCTCTAGAAACAGCTTATGACTGTGTGTGGCTAACCTCGGCTGAGTGGGACCTCCTGGGTGGTTCACACTTTCTCCAGCCTTCTCAAGAAAATGATTAAAGACTGGAAGCCTCTGCTGGTATGTTTCCCACTACATAAACTACAAAGTGTTGGAGGCATACAGAAATTCCAGTGCCCCTCCCATGACAGAAATTCGGCCTACATGCAAGATATAAAAGGTTTGCTAGAGATCATCTTTCATCAAGGGAACTGGCCCGTCAATGTCCAGAGAACATCCCACCCTACCCTCTGAGTCCATCTCAGTGATTGATTCAAAAATAATGTTATTACACAGCAGCTTCCAAGAAGGTCTACTAGGATAATGAATGTTTCATTGACCCTTCAGTGTAGTACCTTATAAAAAGCAAACATGCTTTGCCTCCAAAAGTGGAACCAATAAATTTTACATAAGAATTGACTAGCTAGTAGAAATTTGCTTTAGTGATCGGATTCAAGCCACATTTCATGCTTATGGGCAAAGTGCTCTAACATACTGAACCCTAAAATTCAATATAATTTTCAAGAATTACTATCAGTCATTTAAACCATCCCAATATAAGCCAGTACAGTCTTAAAAACACTAAAGTCTGCTATGACTGATAACAAAACTTTAAGTACTCTAGAGGCAAAGAGAGTGACATCAAGAAGTAAAGTTGAATTCTTAGCCCATTTGTGGATTTTATGCTTATCTACAGGGTACCATCCATAACACTGGCTCAGTGAGACAGGGCTCCTTTCCTTAAAAACAACTAGAAATTGCAATTTGTTGATAAAGTTTAGCTGATGGTTCAGTTTGGAAGCAAATAAGTGGTATCAGCTCTTGGCCATATTCAGTCAATTATGTGAGGGGTTTCCAACGTTTTGGGTACAAAGAAAGCATTTATGTGTACACATTGCTTTCTTTTGTTTCATCTTTTTATTAAAAACTAGGCTATAACAAGATTCAAAGAACCGAACTACTTTTACTAGCTACTAATTTATTTACTATTCATATTGAATTATCTCAGATTGTTAAATGAATAATTGATTCTTTAGAAAGAGTGAAGTTATATTACTAACAAGAGTCTTACTACTGTTCTTATAGACTGTGAGCTGTATAGATCTCAGTGTGGAAGACGGCCATGCTGAGGAAGTCAGGGTCAATGGCTTTAATAGACATTCTGAGATAGGATACACCATAGCTTCAATTAAAATAAAACAAAACAATAGCAAAAAAAAAAAAAGAATTGACTAGCTATTTATCTCCATGTCTGTTTACTCCGCCTCTGTGATGAGCAGAATACTACCCACACACAGAAAGAGTGTTCACTTCTCAATCTCTGGTACTTATAAATAAGTTATCTTTTTTAAAAAAGAGTATTTTTTAAAGATGTGGTTATGAGCCTTGAGATGGAGAGATTCTGTTGGATTATCTGAGAAGGTCATATATAATTACAAAAGAGAGCCAAAGAGTCAAAAGACAGGGAGAAAATGGAGAAGTGACTATGAAAGCTGAGGTGAAAACAATGCATTATCTAAGACAGTGGAAGAAGAGACAATAGCCAAGAAACAGAAGTGTCAAGTGACAAGAAGAAGCAAGAAAGCAGATTTCCCAAGAAGTGTCAAGAAAGAATTCAGCTCCACCTACTCCTTAATTTTAGACTTCTGACCTCCAGAACTCTGAGGGAATATAACCTATTGTTTTAAGCCAATAAATTTGTGGTGACTTGTTACAGCAGCATAAAGAAACTAACACACTCTCCCTTGTTCAGCCTGATAGAGCTGACATCACCAAGCTGTTTGGAAGGCCCCTTTGCTGCGGCCTCCCACTCTGCACAGTATTGGGAAACACTGACGAGACATCTGAAGTCAAAGGTGTCACTTGTCCCTTCCCTGCTTTGGACAATGCTCCCATCAGTCGTTTCCCTTCGTGGTCTCAGTTCCCAACCTACCCACCTAGGAAAACAAGTTTATCAAACACCCCTGCCTCCCTTTACTTCTCCAGCCTGCCATTACCTTCTTCTATCTGCTTGTGCAACGCTTCTCATGTGCTTATTCTGAATCTAGCATATTAAAACCATTTCCTTAATGTGCCTGATACAGATTGGTGTGGTGTCTCACACCGGTAATCCCAGCACTTGGAGACTGAGTCAGGGCAATTGCTAGGAGTTCAAGGCCAGACCAGCCAGGACTACAAAGAAAGATTCTGTCTGAAGAGACCAAAATAAAAAATGAATTTAAAAATATTACCTGGGTTAAGCTTTTTCCTTCGCTAGGCTTGTAAGGACTAGTCAAGTTTCTGACACTGGTTTACATGCATTTCCAGCCCCTGGTATTACTGAGATGGGGCTGTGTTTACAGTTCTCTCCTATCCTTTCACTCTTTCAGGAAAATAATATTAATAACTTTCCAGGACTTCAAGAGTCTTGTCTCAATTTTCATGCTCTGATCTTGTCAACATAATGAATGGGATAACTTCACGATGGTAGCTGTGCTGCAATTTTGCTAGTTTATGCAAAATTGGTATCATTCAGGTGTGAATCAATCAGACTTGCTGTGACCTAGTGACTTATAAAAAAGCAGGAGTAACAACTCTTAATGAAAGATTTCCTTTTTTTCCAAAAGCCTAAGTTTCATTGACAAATCAAAACAAATACCCCCATTGGTGTTTGAGGGCAAGACCATCCTGGTTAGTTTTAGTTAGCTTTCTTTTGTAGCTGAGAAAATTAATATTTAATTTCAGACATTGCTGAGTGGGAACATCCTTTGTGTCAAGGAGATAAACTATTCATTCTTAAGCTTTCTATTTTCTACGTTCTGGGGAATGGCACTCTGTGGTTGTCTTTGGAGGCATAGCACTGGTCCCTTTAAATAAAATTTCAGCATCCAAACCTACCCTGATGTTATCAGTTTTCTAGGGCTGCCATTAGAGCAAGGCCCCAGACCTTTGTAGGCCCCCAGCCCTTAGCACAACTGACTCCATGATGGAAGTGCCATCCAGGCTGTAAAACTCAGTATGTAGACAGCACCACCTGCCAAAATGAAAACAAAGACCTAATCCATCGAAGTCCATATTGTTCTGGGACAGTCTCTAAATGTACTAATCTTACTTTTTAATTTCTATAGTTCTGCTTCTGGCTAATTGTTCTTGTTAACTAAAGTCATGTCAGCCCAGAACATGTATTTTGTGTATAAAATCTCACCCTGAGAAAGGCTCAGGGCTACACTGGGATCCTGAATACCCAGTGTAGTCACTGGCCAGCTAAGAAAGACTTTGTCCTTGTCCCTATTCTTCAAGAAAGTATTGATGGGTACCTTTTCAATTCTGAAAGAATGAGTTTATGGGACATGGGCTTTCATTTTCCATCCATTCCATTTCTCTTCTACTAACACCAGACACGAAAGTAATTTGACCTTTACCCATCAGACTTCTTTGTTGCTGTAACAAATGCCTGATATTTGATTTATTTTTGGCCCATAATTTCAGATGTTTCCGTCCATAATCAGTCAGCTACATTGCTGGAGGCAGATCATCATGGCTGAAAGAATGGTAGGGCATATTCCATTTCTTTCACCCAGGCCCAAATTTGAGTAGAAAAACAATTCACTTAGACAATTTATTAATATATTTCCTACTTTTCATTTTTCCTTTAATTTTATTCATTCTTTCAAAACTTACTGAAAGGAATTTATTTCATAACATTAATAGAAAAAAAGAAATATTAACAAGTTCAGTAACAATATACTTTAACATACAGGTGAAGCAATGATAGTCACGGGTACAGTCAATGTGAGGCCAGAAATGTGTCCTGTGTCCTAGGTGATGATATATGATAGGCATTAACGTGCAACCACCCACTGGGGAATCTTCTCTAACGTATTCCTTCTCTATGAAAAACAAAAAGGTATGTAAGGGATCCCTTCCTAGGACACTCTGAGCTCACTGAAAGCTATGTTTCTTATACACATCTCAAGAGAGAAAACAAATGACAAGTGTTGGCTTCATTCCATAAAGACATGATATGCTATTTTCTTCAACCTTTACAAATTCATGTTCAACTAAAGATCTGCAGTCTATATAATGCATTAAAGAAAAGTGTGTAATTCTTGAACGAATGGGCTCTGATTAAACTAACCCATGTCAATTTTCTGGAATCGTATGATTCAAGAAGCATACTTGAGGAGAAAAGCATCCTTTTAGAACAAAGTGCAGAGGGTCAGAATATTACTCCTCCATATGTACATTTTTAGCTGGCCACTCAAATGTCAAGTGTACCGCTACACGACTCACCACTGGGACCTCCTGACCCAGCTTCATTAAATGGGCAGTGTGACCTGCCTTCTCTCTTAACCACCAGCCACTGAAATCATTATCTACAGTCCATCAGTCCTTAACATTGTGAGCGCATACGTCACTGTCCCCACACCATAGCCGTCACTGCTTGATACACAGGTATCATACTAAAGTTCAGCAGGCATTTGCCATACAAAGTTCTTCTCAAAACCAAGAACTAAAGCATAATAAGAATCGTCAGCAAAGCTCAGAGAAACAAATACTACCCTTGAGAAGCTTCAAATTTTTACTAGCCACACAATGAAAAGTAGTCGATTATTACCCTCAACTAAGAAAGGAAAGCTTTTTGTACTGTTTGGGGGTGGGGAGGATAGCAATGCACTGTCCACTTGGCAGTCTATTCCTTGTGTCTCTGCTGCATAGTCACTCTGAAGGATCAAATATATCAAAATGTTTGGCCAAGAAGTCTTTCCTTTCTTTTATAATTTCCCACATATTTTATAAACTTTGGCTTTTGAACATACAAGTGCATACAAAGCTAAAATTAATAGACAGAAGCAACTTTATACTCCAGCCATAGCCAAAACTGCAGTTAAAATCAGTGAGCCAAGCTTAAAATTATAAGGCAGAACAAAGGATACTTGAGTTCCAATTGAGAAAATTGGTGTTCATACCTGCAGTCTACAGCTTCATGGGAACCAGTGGAGGCAGAAGCTGTCATTTTGGTGGCTTCCCATTCTCCTCACCCGCACCACACCCCCCACCCCAGTATCACGCCCTTCTCTTCCATGCTGCTCACATAAGAACATTTTGCTTTCCAGAACTTACAAGAATGTCTTCTAATCTGAGAGATTTCTTTATATTCAAAAACCAAGCTACTGGCCCCGATGCCTATGATCCTCACTGTAATAGAGTAATGGCTGGAGGAAGCATTCCAGCCAGACTGCCCAGCTCTGGTCTCAGAATGACCACCACTGACTATAAGCTTTGTCTGATGAGACTGCCTTTGTTGTAAGCAGATTTTTAAAAAAAGTTGGTATTTCTCAAATGTTTTATGGCTCTTCTTCTTTGAAGCCTAATCTATCTGAAACAGAGAGAAATAATCATTTGTTTGAGTAATTAGTAAGGTAAGTTTAAAAGTTTTTTTAAATGGTGGACTAATTAACTATAACCGAAATAGCAAGTAATAAGTATGGTAAGACAGTGTTCTCTAATTTTATTGTTTTATTTAAATTCTTTAACTTTCAAGAATTTCATACATGAGTACTGTGTTTACATCATTTCCATGTCTCCTCTTCCCCTCTAAGTCCTCCCACCCCTCCTTCAATCATCTTCAAATTCATGATCTCTTCTGTAATTAGTATTGTTGCAAGTGGTGTGTGTGTGTGTGTGTGTGTGTGTGTGTGTGTGTGTGTGTGTGTGTACGCTTGAGTATTTTATAAGGGTCTGAACATGCATAGTATTATAAGATCACTGTTAAGTAAAAAAGACAGAAGGCAAACTTCACGAATGGGAGGAAAACAGGCAGCTATAAAAATATCTGCAAAGACAGGAAATAACTGACTGAAAAAAAAACATTCCAACTGGAAGTGAGAATGATTAAAAACAAAGAACTAGAATTTGTGGACCAGTAGATGCCAATGGAAGTAGTTCTGTTCATCTGGAGAACAGGATTCTTAAAGGAGAAGAACTCAGTTACCAGATAAAGACACTTGAACTTTTATTTTGAGAAGAAGAAGAAGAAAGAAATACAAAAATAAACCTTGGAAGATGCTGGCCATTCCTGAGCAGAGGTAAGCTGGGATGTAAACACCATGTGTCACAGTGGCTATATGTAGATTCAATCTTGACCCAGACTAGGCTTGTGGCAGTTCTGGCCTTGGGACCCATGGCTGAGAGTGATCATAAAGGAAATGTCTCCAGAGAGATCTTTGTTTTGCCTCTGGTTTACCAAGGGTAGAATGTCCATTTAAGATGTTCACAGGGTTAGTCACTTGCTAGAATGTTTTCAGTCATTTCAAAGAAAATCATCTGTGAACAGCTACCTGCAAATGATAGGAGAACTAGTTACAGATCACAAGTCCAGTTAGTTCTCTGTGTACACCTCTGGAAACTCAGACTTGTTGCTCACTCAACTCTAATGTCCCTCAGAAGCATCCCAATTCCATAAACAGAACACTATTAAGTTCAAAGCAGGACAGCAACAAGCCTATCTTCAGAGGGTCAGGCTTTTCAACTCAAGGACGCTTGCTCTTGCCTTTCTTTGGGATGTTATACCGATGCAGCAAAGTGCCTTGCCTTCTCCAAGGAAAGGAATCACAGATGTGTGGGTTGGTGAATGGGTACACAGATGCTTGCATGGATAGATGGATGGATGGATGGATGGATGGATGGATGGATGGATGGATGGATGGATGG
>CAJQZJ010032866.1:0-43791 GCA_907164525.1 Lophiomys imhausi
TGCTCTCCTCAACTGCTTGTGACCCAATTGGACCAATATAGAGGGGACTGGAGTGGGGAGAGGGCTAGCCTCTGAGGACCTGGGAGCTGACAGGTCTCCTCAGAAAGGCAGGTAGAGCTGTGGTTGGGTCTGTGTTCTCCTCTCACTGACCCAGTCGTTCTGGCTCCCCAGCTGGGCTGACTATGCAGGCAGGGAGCTCCATCCACAACAGATGCCGGCCTCAGTGTGCCTGTTGCTGACTGCCTCAGATGCTTGGGTGCTAGGGTGAGTGACCCACCCGCCCCAATATTTGTGGAGAACACACTGTCACGGGCTCTGTTTGCAGGCAGTCTTGGCTCCTAATTGCTTTGCTGTGACTGGGTTAGGTCTCTGCCTCTCCGCTACAATGCACACTGTGCCACCATGTTGGAAACTCCTGAAAAAAATAATCTCACTTACCTTTGCTCTTGTGGTGCGGCTCGAGTGCAGGCTGGATATCAGGCAGACAGGCGGGCCCGCTGGTCTGTGGCTGGAGCCGTGGGCTGGATCCAGGGGAATCTAATTTTTAAAAGCTACATTATATTAAATAAAATATCAAATAAAATTTTGTATGGTTTAGGAAGAAGCTTCATTATCTTTTCCTTAAGAAAAATTAGGTTTCTTTCTTTCTTTTTTGTTTTGCTTTGTTTTGTTTTGCCTTTTGAGACAGGGTTTCTCTGGTTACATCTGATTGTCCTGGAACTTTCTCTGCAGACCAGGCTGGCCTTAAACTCAGATATCAGCCTATGTCTGCCTCTGAATTGTAGGACTAAAGGTGTACACCCATCACACCTGTCTTAAAACTAGGTTTTTTTTCTAGACTAACAGTAACAATTAAAAATAAGTAGAAACGCCTCCCTGCCCTGAGAATAAGAATGTGAATTTTTTTCATATTTTACAGTTTTTGTAAAACAGTGATCTCCAGTTCTCAGTGTATCCTAAAGTTCTTTGATGCATTGCTGAATAAACAAAGAAATTCCTAACAGTGTTTTGAAGTTCCCTTACTGCTATAGGTAAAGGCAGATCACAGTGAATGTCATTAGTTTGGTTATCTTTGCTGCAGTTAAAATAGCATGATTTTTCCATTTGCAAGTGGTTTAAAAGCTCACATATGAAAGTGGGAAGAATTTCATTTCAGGATCTCTTGGAGAGCTCCAGCTGCATCTGTATAGTCTGTATTAATTGTGCAACTCTTTTGTTTTGGTACTTGTCTTACTCACTGTTCTATTTTTTTTTTTAAGAAAAAAATATCCCACTCATTTGATTTTACCAATATAGATAGACTCAGGAGCCAGATGCTAGGATAAAAGCCTGCTAGCTCAGAGAGGCAGAGAAAGCACCCAGCTGACCTTCCTACTCCACTGTCGTCCCAGAAGTGAAAAGCTCTTTCTCCTTCTCCATGCTGTCTTAAATACCCTTCAACTAAATGTCCCTCCTTTCTACTTCCTGTGTTTCTTTATGTTCACTCCCTGTCAACTGGTTGCTTGCTCCGCCTCTTTACCTATGGTTGACTTTACTTAGCTCTTGTTACAGAAAGCTCTTAGGTTAAAGGTATGTGCTAGGGCTGAGTCACACCACAAGAAGAAACAGGTTTTTCCAGTTCACAATCTCAGGGTTCACAATGTGATCAAACATCCTGCAACCGTTCTATTGCTACCCCCAGTCCTTCTGATTCTCCTCAAATAGTGCCAGTTCCTGATGACTATTCATTCAAATATATGAACCTAAGGTTTTATTTCTTTTTCAAACAACCACAGCATCCATTCATAAATAATCTTGCTTTTTTCTTTCTTTAACATATTTCCAAACTATATTACAACCCCAAAACTGTGCACAAGGCAATGTTGATAAAAAGACTCAGAGTGAAATCTTATTAACCTCAGTTGTATAATTTGCCTTATGCAAATGAGTTGAGCTAAACAAAACTAGTTTTGACACATTTGGTTAATTTTGGAACATTCCTTTTTATTTAATTTAATTTTTCATTTTATATCCCAATTGTAGTAAGAACTCTTGTATATCGATGATCCAATGAGTGAATGAACACATGTCACATTTGTTAGTAACAGCAATTCACTATTATACTTGGTATTGACCTGTCTGTCATGAAAGCTTTGATCCTCCCATTCTATATTAAAGAGGATAACTAGTTGGCCCACTCCTGTTTGTTGTCTGTTACTTAATTGACTCTGATTGGTTAAATAAATGCTGAGGCCTGAGATTGGGCAAAGACAGAGAAAGGTGGGACTTCCTGAGATTAGAACAGGAAGCCTGCACTTTAGACAGAGGATTAATGCATTTCAGCCAGGAGCATCAGGAAAGAGGATGCCCACCATGGGTTAGAAAAAGGAACCTCATTCCACATGGCTGGGAACATCGGCATAGTGTGGAGAATGGCAGTCCAAGGGGACGTATGTATATATGGGGTCATATTTGGGCAATAGAATTAAGAGCTAGCTTAGATGGGCCAAGATTGCTCAATCCAGGCTGCCTAGGCTTGTTAAAATCCACGTGGTGTCTGTGTTGTACTCCTTTATAATGATGGGTTAAGAATTAACAGCTGCGAACCAATTAAATATAATATAAAAACTTGTAAACAATTAATTATTTTTACACTTACGGTTTCATTTAGTTCTAATGTTTCTCTAGGTTTTTTTTTTTTGGGGGGGGTCTGGATGACATAGTAGTGATATACTGAAATCTCCTCTATGGCTGTGTTGGGTTAATCTGTGGATTTATATCTAGAAGTCTTTGTTTTGTGAGATTAGGTGCATTTGTGTTAGTGCACATGTTTAGAACTGTAACTATCCTCTTGATGGATTATTCCCTTAATGAGTGTGAAGTGACCTTCTTTATCTCTTCTAATGAAGTCTAATCTGCCTGATTTGAAGAGATATAATATCTACTTGTTTCCTACTCCATTTGCATGAAGTACTCTTTGTATCCTTTTACACTGAGGCTGTGTATATTTTTGATTGAGAGGTATGCTTCTTGGAGTCAGCAAAAAGAAGGATCCTCTCTTCTAATACAATCTGGTAGTCTATGTCTTCTTATTAGTAATTGAGACTATTCATAGTTATTATTGAGAGATGTATGTTATTTCCAGTCATTTTGTTAATATTGTGTCTTCTTAGACCTCGTTTGATTTTCTGTTTAGCTTTCCCCTGTGAGCTCTTGAGTGGGCTTTTAGGAAGGTTCTCACCCTTCCTTCCAGTATTCTCTGTAGAACTCAGTTATTATATGTCCCTTTAGTGTGTCTTTATCATGGAAATCTTTTATTTCTCCTTTAATTTTAATAGATAGTATTAAAGGTATAACATTAAAGGTATGCAAGCTGTATCTTTTGTGTGGTGGTTTGAATAGGAATGGCATGCTGGAGAGATGGCTCAGTGGTTAAGAGCACCAACTGCTCTTCCAGAGGTCCTGAGTTCAATTCCCAGCAACCACATGGTGTCTCCCAACCATCCATAATGAATAGGAATGGCCTCCATAGACTCATGTGTTTGAATGCTTGACCCATGAGGAGTGTCACTATTCAGAAGCATGGCCTTGTTGGAGTAGGTGTGGTCTTCTTGGAAGTGTGTCACTGTGTAGACTGGCTTTCAGGTCTAATATATGCTCAAGCTCTGCTCATTGTGGAAGAGAATCTCTTTCTGCTGCCTTCAGATCAAGATATAGAATTCTCAGCTCCTTCTCCAGCACCAAGTCTGTCTGCATGCTGCCATGCTTCCCACCATGATGATAATTAAGTAAACCTTTGAAACTGTAGCCAGCTCCATTTAAATGTTTGCCTTTATAAGAGTTGCTTTGGTCATGATGTCTCTTCACAGCAATGGAAACCCTGAGAGGTATTGTATGGGTTGCCATCTGTGATCTTTCAGAATTTGCAATATGTCTTCCAAGGCTGTTTGGCTTTAAAACTTCCATCGAATCAACTGTTATTATGATCTGCTTATGTGTGTGATTTGACTTTTTCCTTTTGCTCCTTTCAACACCTGTTCTTTAGCATGCGTTCATAGTGTTTTAGTCACGTTATGTGACTTTTCTTTTCTGGTCCTATTTGATGTTCTACGGGCCTTTGAATCCAGACAGGTTTATTTTTCTCTAGATTTGGGAAAATCAATGATTTCATTGAAAATATTAACCATGTCTTTGGCCTGGAATTCTTCTTCTTTGGCCATAATTCACAGATTTGATCTATTCATGGTATACCTAAGTTCCTGTTATGTTCCATTCATGTTTTTTTCTAAAATTTTTTTACTTAGTGATACAATTTCTGTGCTTTACGTTCATGTTCTGATATTCTCTTTTCTGTATGATCCATTCTTTTAGTAAGATTTTGAACAACAGAAAGAAACCACTATTGAAGAATAAATGGGTCACTAAAGAAATGAAGAAATAAGTAAATATATTCCTAAAATTAAATGGAAATAAAAACATATAACAAAATCTAGGGGATACAATGAAGAAAATCTTTTTGGGGCTTGTTTTTTTTGTTTTTTTGTTTTTTTTTCAAGACCAGGTTTCTCCATGTAGCACTGACAGTCCTGGAACTCTCTTTGTAGACCAAACTGGCCTCAAACTCACAGAGATCCACCTGCCTCTACCTCCTGAGTGCTGTTGTACCACCACTCAGTGCAAGATCAGGTAGATTTTTTTTTTTTTTTTTTTTTAGTTTTAGTTTTTCAAGACAGTGTTTTTCTGTGTAGCCCTGGCTGTCCTGGAACTCACTCTGTAGACCAGGCTGGCCTCAAACTCACTGATCCACCTGCCTCTACCTCCTGAATGCTGGGATTAAAGGTGTGCACCTCTATTGCCCAGCTGAGAAAATCTTAACAGGAAAGCTTATTCCCCAAGTGACTACATCTATTTGAGAGATCCAAATAAATAGTTTAATGTTCACCCTAATATCTTGGAGAAATGGCAATAAACCAAATCCCAGAGCAGTAATAGAGAAAAATAATTGAGATCAGGATAGAAATTAATAAACACTAATTTCTAACCCTTAGTCAAGTTAATTCAAAGAAAGAGAACGCACAAATTAATAAAATTAGAAATGAAAAGGGAGACATTACAACAGATACCAGTGAAATTTTAAAAAATCATAAAACATACCTTAAAACTTTTATTGCATTAGGTTGGAAAAAAATCTAAAATTGATGAATTTTTAGACACATATGATGTACAAAATTAAGCCAAGAGTGAATAAATTAAGCATACCTATAACTAGCACCAAGATTGAAGCAACAATTAAAAGTCTAAAAACGAAAGCCCAGTACCAGATGTTCACTACAGAATTCTACCAAACACCAACACTACTAAGATTGGTCTGTAAAATAAAAAAGAACAGAATGCTTTCATACTTTTTATGATGCCATTATCACCCTGAGACCAAAACCAAATAGAAACACACACAGAAAGGAAAGTTAGGAATTTATCTCCTTGATGAACATAGATGCATAAATTCTCAATAAAATATTGGCAATTAGGGCTGAAGCAGTGTCTGTCCTCATAAGAGAGAACTGAAGTTAACAAAGGTCTGTAACTCCAGTTCCAGGGTATCCAGGGCTTCATCTAGTCTCTCCAGGCACTATATGCTCATGATACATATACATACTTGCAGATAAAACACTCATACACACTAAAATATAAATAAAGCATCCTTAAAAATACTAGCAAATCCCATGCAAGATCACATCAAAAATATCATTTGTCATGATCACGTTAGTTTCCCTCCAGAGATACAGAGATGTTCAACACATATAAATTGATAAATGAAGTATATCACACACATAGATCGATTGAAAAGACAGAAATGACAGTTATCCCAAAACAGAACGAGAAAGCCTTTGAAAAATGTCTAACATTCTTTCATGATAAAAGTCATGAAATAGCTAAGGATTGAGGGTCAAACATTAACATAATGAGGTTTATATACAGTAACCTGTAGTCAACATTACGCTGCATGAAGAGAAACTCAAGACATTCCCACCAAGATTAAGAACAGGAAAAAAGCATCTACTCTCTCTATTTCTAGTAAGCATGGTACTTGAAATCCTAGTTAGAGCGATAAGGGAAAGACATTAAAGGAATGTGTACTTTAGGAATACAAATAGGAAAAAGAAGTCAAATTCTCCCTGACCTAATTTCATTTCATTTCATAAAATGCTCTGATCACAAGCAGCCTAGGGGTTTGTTTTAGCTCACAATTCCAGGTTAGAGTCTATCATAGCAGGGACATCTAGTGGGCAGGAATATAGGACAGCTACTTATATAATATCCACAAGGAGCAGGAATAAACTGATATGTGCTTCTTCGTGCTGAGCACCCTCTCTTTAGGATTTGTTGCCCAAGGAATGGTGATGCCCATAGTGAGCTGGCTCTTCCCACAATTAATGCAGTCAACACAACCTGCCACAGAAATGCCCACAGCCACCCTGATCTAGATGGCCCTCATTGAGACATTCTTTCTAGGTAGTTCTATATTGTGTCAAGTTGGTAGTTAAAAGAAACCATCAATCCGTATTGCAGATGATATGATTTTATACATAAAGACCCTAAAGACTCCACCAAAAAACTCTTGCAGCAAAGTGACACGATACAAAATTAACATACAACCCTAACATGAGTACCTTTCCAATATTCCAATGACAAACATACCGAAAGGAAATCAAGGGATCAATCCTATTTTCAATACTGTCCTCACAAATATTTGGAAATAAACTTAACCACCAAACAAAAGACCTCTACAACAAAAGCGTTTAAGACAGTGAAGAAAGAAATCAAGGAAGACACTAGAAGGACAGATCTCTTATGTTCATGGATTGAAAGAACTAATATTGTAAAAGTGGACATTCTACTAAAACCAATATATAGATTCAATTTATATATATATATATATATATTCATATATACAGAAAAAGGAAGTCTTAAATTGTATATGAAAGCACAAAGGACCAAGGACGGCTAAAACAAACACTGCATGTGCTCTCTCATATGAGGATTCTAGCTTCTGTTCTTTAGTTCCGTTTATTTAACATAGAAAACTTTGAAATCTAAGAAACTAGGAAGCGGGCATCTGGTAAGATATCTTAAGAAAGGGGATAGTACAACACAGATAAAAGGAAAATAAAGAGGGGTCAATTGTGATTTAATTTGATGTGCCAGAGTGGGTTGGTACTGAGTGTGAGGGGGTGTATGGGCGAAGTGGGGGGGAGAGTGGGACTGGGAGGGGGGGGGGGGGGGGGGGGAGGGAGTGGTGATTGGAATGTAAAATAAACAAATAAAAAAGAAGAAGAGGTTAACTATTGGCCAAGGGGCTGGGGGAGAAGAGAGGGAAATTGCAGGTGAAAAGGTTGAAGCAGGGAGGAATATGGGGCAGGGGTTAAGGAGTTGAGGTTGTGATAGGGGTGTTAACCAAAATGGAGGGTATGTGAAAAAACATGTAGAAACCTACTGTTTTATCACTCAAATAAAAAATACAAAGGAGATTACCTTGCATGACTAGATAATACTGCTTCCAGGAACACAGATTACTACACACAGTTCTCAGTGCCAGGCATGGAAACCCCTACAGGAATTGGACAGGGAGGCCTCAGAGGCCTCCACAACAATTAAGACTTGCATCAGTCCTCTTGGTTTCTCACTAGAACTGGAAGCTAAGACCCTATTCCTAAAGACAGTGCACACCTCAATTGCAAGATATAGAGTAAACAAACTGGAGCTGAGCTAGGAACAACCTCCCCCCCACTTGCTAGTTGCCCAGGCTGTTGGGGAAGAAAAGGCTTCAGTGGTCTTACCTTGCTCTCAACTCTGTGAACCTAAAAACCAACCTGCTGGTCAAGATGTACCTCGGTGGAGAATTAATCAGTCCATGCTTTGACTGGATGTGAGGAATGCTCCCATGCCTGGTAGTGAAAGCCTAACCAACAGCCCATGCCTGGACAGATGCTAGGCCCATGTAGAGAATTTATGACTGTTGCTTAACTAAATTGTTGTAGCATCAGACTGCCTTTTAAATGTCTGTTTATATCTAGGGACAAATACTTTTCTCAGTCTTAATGAGAGAATCCTCTCTGTGGTGGTTTGAATAAAGTGGCCCCCATAAGTCCACAGGGAGTGGCACTACTGAGGAGGTGTGGTCTTGTGGGAGTAGATGTGGCTTTGTTGGAGGAAGTGCATCACTAAAAGGTGGACTTGGAGGTCTCAGAAGCTCCAGCCAGGTCTAGAGGCTCACTGTCTTCTCTTCCTTCTGTCTGTAGATCCGGATGTAGACTCTCAGCTCCTCTCCAGCACCATGTCTGCCTGCGTGCTGCCATGCTTCCCACCATGATGACAATGGACTAAACCTCTAGGCCATAAACCAGCCCCAATGAAATGTTTTCCTTTATGAGAGTTGCTGTCTCTGCACAGCAACAAAACCCTAAGACATTCTCTTTGCAGTTAATTTTGGTGAATTCAGACTCATGGCTGCCCACAATGTTGAGATCAAGACATTCACACTACTTCCTCTGAGGCTCAGAGAACACTGCAGAGGAAAGAATGGGGAACATGTAAGAGTCAGAAGAAGGGTAGGATTTGAAACACTCACCTCTTAAATCCTGTGCACACAGCACGATCATGAACTCACTGAGTGCAGTGAGCCTGCACACACCTGCGGAATCCTGGTCCTGTCATGGAAGGGAAAGTGTTCATGGGGTGCTGCTCCTCAGTGCTTAACCATTGGGCGTTGATTATTCTGGGATATGGGGAGATATCATCAGTTATATATTCATTGCCAAGGCCACCAGGCTTCAAACTCATGGTCACACAGATGGTCCTAGCCAACCCAGCGGGTCACAAAACAGCCACCCTTAACTTTCAGAAACATCTAATACTGGCAACAACTAAGAGTCATCAAAAGCCAGTCATTTAACCCACTGAGTATCAGCTATACATTAGAATAAAGATATACATTGCTTTATATGTCCATAAAGCAACATACTTGTTTGCAAGAGAAATTCTTTAGGTGCTTAACTGATATTCTTTTCTGTGGAACTGGTCTTTTTGTCCTTATGAGGAGTGCCTTTTATCTGCTGATGCTTCATGTCTTAGCATATGCATCTTTTGTTTTGAAGACAGGGTTTCTCTGTATAACAGCCTTGTTATCACTTTGTAGACCAGGCTGGCCTTGAACTCACAGAGATTCTCCTGCCTCTGCCTCCCAAGTGCTGGGATTGAAGGCGTGCACCACCATGTGAGGCTCCAACATTTGTGTCTTCTTAATAAGGCTTCGCTGGTTGTATCTTAGTGTTCACATGATTTATCTCTGCAGCTCATGTCTTCTTAAAGTGTGAGTCTCACAAACAGCATCTCAATAGGTTTTATCTGTCCAGTCTGGAAATTCTTACCTTTTCATTGGAGTACTTAGTCCTTTGAAATTTGTCTAACTTTAGTCTATCTATGTTTAAATTAGCCACCTTACCATTTGCTTTTTCTTTCTTTCTGTATTATTAATCATATTAAATAGGAACAAATTTCCAGCAACTTGTAATATTTAAGCAGAGGACCCTTCCTTCAAAGCTTTGGTGTAATCAAGGGTTTGCCAAGCATCTTCTATTGTATTTTCAAGAAAGAAAAGTAAACATAGGCAAATTTTACTTTAATTATAATTTGAATTAAATGTAGCACAGGAAATTGGAAGGGGAAAAATAAAGGAAAGGACCTTCTTTTGTATCAGTTTCTGGTCCCAGGGAAAGACCTGCATAAAGAGGGGCAGTAAGAAATGTCACTAGTTACAGAAAGTTCCGGTCTTATCAGTCTTCTGGTACTGAACTTCATTCCCATCAGATCAGAGCATCACTGTGCCCCAGCACCTTTTAGAGTACCTGGGTTCCATGTCCAAGCTTGAAAGGTGCCCAGCTTAGGGGGGGAGATTTGGGGTTTCCACTCAGAAGACAGCAAAGTCGGCATTGCCCTCTGGATCTGCTTGTTCTCCAGAGAAATAGATGCAACAGGAACTATGACTGTAGCTGTAGCTGGTTTATTTTAAGGAGTTGGCTCACACCATTGTTGGGCCTGGCGAGTCTCAATTATGTAGGACATGATAGCAGGCTGAAAATGTAGGCAAAAGTCCATAGTGAAGTTTTGAGACAGAATGTCATCTTTCTGCAGGAAGCCAGGCATTTCCCCCTAGTCTTACAGCTTACTAAATGAGACCCATTATAAGATTGAGAGCATCTGTAGATGTCACTTTGCAGGGTAAGTCTGCAGTAATGTCTAGACCTGTGTTTGATGGGATAACCGGGTACCGGAGCCTAGACAGGTTGGTACTCGAAGGTACCCATCACATCATCCATGACACCTAACAACAACACAGAGTGGCAGCAGAGCCCCAAAGGTATTGTCCATGGCAGAGCTGCCTATGGGGAAGTAGAACGTACACTCCTGTGACAGGTCACAAGTCTCCACTCCAGACAGGCGCTATGGAGCTGTGCATGCTCACAGGAGGAATCCACAGCTCACCATAAGTCTCCTATCTCCCTCCAGATATGCAAGGGAGAGTGGAGAAGCAAGGAGCCATGTTGCTCAGGGGATTCCACACAGAACCAGACTGCTGTGCAAATGGCCACCCCAGAACTGAATGTGAATTTAAGGCATTAATTAATTAGTGCATCTTCATTGTGCTTCTCTAAGCCTGTGGCCTTTGTCTTCTTCTTGTTGTCGTTTAATTGCACAGATTTATGGGTTACAATGTGATACATATGTAAAGTCTTTATGTCTACCTCTTAATCTCTCAAAATGCATATAAAATGTACCTTTTCTGTCTCATTTTCTACTTTATTTCTCATCTTTCCTAAAAGAAAATTGAATAGTCACTTTTGGTTCAGTTCATATGAGTGATGCAATGGCTGTTATTTTTAACTTCTCAAGTTAGGAGCAATAATTATATCACAACTAACTGTAATATATCACTGTGACCTAAACTATGCCTATAAAGACTTGTAAGCACAGACTCCATTCCAAATCCCGAGGAAATCCCGAAAGACATTCTGCCTGTGACACCTTCACACCAGTGGAACTGAAGATTCACTGCCCTCTGTGGCAGTGACAAGAACTGCATATGCTTGGTACTAGTATGCTCCCAACTATGGAGGGGTCTGAAAGGCAAGAGCAGTGCTGCAACCCGCTGAGCTCTGCAGCTGCTGCTTGCTGTCTTGCGCTGTGAGAGCACCTTTCTGACAGGTTCTCAGGATCAGCTCTGAGTCAGAACAGGATTAACACAGGAGCCTACTTTGCACTGACAGCTGCTGTTAGTGAGTGCGCTGACTTCAGCCGCATGGCTTCTCAAGAATGCTTAATTAATTTTCTCACTACCAAACGTTATCTCTTTTAAAAAGCTATCATCGCATACTTTCACTGCTTTAAATTTTTTCCCTAGGAGATTTTGAGTTCTCACAAAATTACCAAGATTTCTGTCTCCAACCTGCTCTTGGATGCTTTTACCTAGCAGAGATTTGTCAAAATTACTAAATGTAAATGCTGCTGACCAGTCTTCATATTATTATTATCCAGGAATAGATGGCTTGCTTTGTAGGCAGCTCTCAGGAGAGCATGCACAGCATAGTAGCTCTGGGTGTGGGAGTTCAGAACGTTTGAGCGTGTGAGACCCCACCCTCTGATGGAAACCCCAGCGAGCAGCTAGGAGGGGACTGACTCAGCAGCACAAGCGTCTCTGGTGCTGTGTTGTCTCTGTAGGTTACCCTGTCATGTGGGGCTTCAGCCTTTCAGGGTGCAAATCCCATCTACACAATAGTCTTTGACATGAGAACTATTTAATGGCATCCTCCTGCAAAATGTGCCGCACTCCGACCTCCAGTGTAAAACTGCCCTCTCCTGCCCTCCATCGATTTGGGGTGCAGACCAATGATGATGCAGTCTTGGAAGACTGAAGACAGAGAGGGGAAGCAGGCTTACTAGAAACAGCTTTCTTTCCACTAGCCTCTCCATCTGTCAGACAAGGTCATCTCATTACATGTAAGTAAACCTGTTTCTGTCTGCACTCAGGGAAACCATTGAAAATTATCTATTTTCGAATGAGGTGTTTTTGAATGACTTGATTTTTAAAAATAGGCTGTGTAATACATCGAGTCCACTTGCAGTCTCCTGGGGACATCTCAAAGGAATGAACATTCTTTTAGCAGATAAAATATGTTCTGTGAGATCTGCATTGCTCCTGTTAGATGTTCACTATTATATGTGAGTTACTTTTAGCTGACAGTTCCACAAGTTACTTTTAGCTGCAATTAACAGAAACCCCCTATTCTTTTTGTTTTTATTTTTTGGTTTTTTGAGACAAGATTTCTTTTTGTGTATCCCTGGCTGTCCTGGACTCACTTTTGTAGACCAGGCTACCCTTGAACTCACAGAGCTCCACCTGCCTCTATCCCCTCAGAGTGCTGGGATTAAAGGCGTGTGCCATCACACCCAGCAATTACAGACAGCTGTGAACTGCCATGTAGGTGCTGGGATTTGAACCTGGGTTCTTTGGAAGAACAATCAATGTTTTTAACCACTGAGCCATCTCTACAGCAATGCCCCCCTTTCTTAAACAATGAGGAAACTTCACAGCTCACCTAACAAGGAAACCAGAGGTAGGAGTGTTGTGATTGTGCCGTGGTAAGAGCCCTGGGTTTTCCTTTTTGAGGTTCCCTAGACTGACTTTCTTTGTGTGGGTTTTGCATTCAGGCTTAATTATATTATAGTTGCAGAACAGTGGTAAAATACTACACATTGGGGCTCGACAGATGGCTCAGCAGTTAAAAGCACTGGCTCCTCTTCCAGAGGACCTGCCTTCTGTTCCCTGCCCCATGTGGCTGCTCACAGCTCCATGTACCTATAGCTCCAGGTGATATGATGCCCTTTTCTGAACTCACTAGGCACTGAGCACAGACATACACAGTCAAAACGCACACACAAATAAAATAAAAATTAGACACATATTCAGAGCTGACAGTTCCACATGTAGAAAAGGAAATGTCTGTTTCTTTTTTTTTTTTAAACATTTATTTATTTATTATGTATACAGTATTTGCTCTACATATATGCCCAGGCAGATCTCAATGTAGATGGCTGTGAGCCACCATGTGGTTGCTGGGAATTGAACTCAGGACCTTGGGAAGAACAGCCAGTGCTCTTAACCTCTGAGCCACCTCTCCAGCCCGAAATGTCTGTTTCTTATGTCTCCTTTAGGAAAGAAAATTTTCTCACAGATTTCTCTGAACATGATTCCTTTACACAGTGGTAGCTAGAATTACATCTTATGTTGAAATTTAAAATAATTCAGGTAGCAGCAAACCACTGTTATTGATTCAGACATGTCGTACCCTGCCTAGGCTGAGCCTTGTACATGCCAGGCAAGCACTGGAGTACCAGGCTGTGCCCCAGGCCCTTTTATACTTTTTATTTGAGCCAAGATCTCACTAAGTTGCCCAGTTGGGCCTTGAATTTCCATCCTGTGCTTCCAGGACTATAAATTCAAGGACTCTACTGCCACTTTCTGTAAAGAACAAAAGTACCAGGTTGATGATTTTCTTTTTTGTCTGTTTTCTTGAAACTGATTTTTTAATACACAAAGACCATTATGAACTTTCAACTTGAAACACTATCTTTACAAACAGAAGCTTGCCATGTTAATAAAAAAGATCTAATTTATAGATCTATAATTAATGATTTGCTAGTCATTATTTCTTCTGTGCTTTGTAAAAAGCTATCTGTAGGAAATTTAGAAATTACACAAGAACAGAAGGAAGAGAGAAACTCCTATTACTCTAAGATGAACACTGAAAATGTCATAGATGTTGCATCTTAGAGATTGAGAAGAAATGCTCTGTTTTAGTTTGTAGTTGGTGATTAGGGGAAAGGACAGACAAACTTTGAACTTGCAGTCTTGCTGTGTCCAGCCCTCCAGGTGCTGGAATTACAGGCATGGGTCACCATGTCTGGCTGGATGATATTTTTAATAGCTAGCTCTAATTTGGGGAAATTGATTCTCTTTTTGTAAGATTTTAAACCTTAGTGTGAACCTTAAATTCTATTTCACTTAAATAAATTAGAATCCCTAGTCTAGGAGGATATTGGTGGTTTGAATAAAAATGCCCCTCCAGGCTCATATATTTACGTGCTTAGTCCTCAGTTGATAATTTATTTGGGAAGGATTAGAAGTGTGGCCTTGTTGGAGGAGGTGTGTGGGTGGATGTGGGCTTTGAGGCTTCAAAAAACCATGCCAGGCCCAGTGTCTGTCTGCCTGTCTCTCTCTCTCTCTCTCTCTCTCTCTCTCTCTCTCTCTCTCTCTCTCTGTGGATCAGGATGTAAAGCTCTCAGCTACTACTCCAGCACCAAGCCTGAATGTTTCCCCCCATGATGATAAAAGACTAACCCTTTGAGACTGTAAGCCAGCCTTTAGTTAAATGCCTTTCTTTATAAGTTGCTTTGGTCATTGTATTTCTTCACAGCAGTAGATCAGTAACTAAGACAAGGATTAGTTATACTTTCACTAGCACAGTTAGTATAAAAAGGAAAGATTATACATGTATGTCTTCTTTATCTTAAGCATAATTAAAATGTCAGTTCAAGAATGCTATACAATGTAGCATATCCACATGGACTATCATGAGCTGGTGAGATGTCTTAGTGGGTAAAGATTCTCACCATATATTCCTTGCAACCTGATTTCAGTCTCCCAGCCTTCCATTCCTTCTCAACTTACGTACTCATTTTCTTTTCGGTAATCTACTAAGTCCATTTGTGGTGCTGTCCATGTGCTCATGGGTGTGGGGCTATCCACTGAATTGTTGTTGTCTTAGTTTTTAGGGTTTCTATTGCTGTGACGAAACACCTTGATCAAAAAATAAGTTGGGGAGGAAAGGGTTTATTCAGCTTATACATCATAGTCCATCACTGAAGGAAGTCAGGATAGGAACTCAAGCAAGGCTGGAACCTGGAGGCAGGAGCTGATGCAGAGGCCATGGAGGGGTGCTGCTTACTGGCTTGCTTCCCATGGTTTGCTCAGCCTGCTTTCTTATAGAACCCAGGACACCAGCCCAGGGAAGGCATCACCCATTATGGGCTGGGTCCTCCCCCATTGATCATTAATTGAGAAAATGCCCTACAGCCGGATCTCACGGAGGTGTTTTTTAAACTGAAGCTTCTTTCTCTCAACTTGTGTCAAGTTGACACATAAAACCAGCCAGTACAGTTGTCAACCCACCAGGGCCACACTCTTAAAGAAAACTGGCTCTTCCATCTCCAGAAGCCACCAATAGCTTCTCAGCCAAGAAGGGGGGCTCACAACAGCCCTTCCCTCTTTCTTGCTGGAATGTTGAGTGATGTGATCATGTGTGGATCTTATGCAAGCAGTCTCACATCTGTGCATTCATGAGTGGTCCTGTCATGTCCAGAAGACACTGTTGTGCTCCAGTCCTTCCTAACCTCTGGCTCTTAACAGTGTTATACTTGCTTTCTGCCCTTGGACCAGTTGTGAGTTTCTGTGTTCCCCATCATCCACTGCACAAAGACATTTCTCTTATGTCTGCGAGCTAACTGATCTATGAGTGTAAGGCTATGAATTTAGAGGGCAATCTGATAATATGCCCGTTTACCAAAATAATAATAGTAGGCTCACCCAGGGAGCCTTGAGCTCCCCAGTGAATCCCCATGGGTTCTTGGCTCAATTTATAGTACCATGAATTTCCTCCTGTGGAGGGAGTGAGCCTTTAATCCATTCAGAAAGTAGTTGGTTAACAGTGCAGGTGGGGGCACCTCCACCCCCCCACAAACACTATTTCATCCTTGGACATATCTTGCCAATAACCTTGTTGGTTATTGTCACACCTTGAACTCACAGCATTCAGAGCTGGGTAAGACTATTGATGACCTCTCTCTGACCCATACCCCAGCAGCCTGCATAGCACTTCCAGTTCTGTGAAAGCTAGACAGCAGGGACAAAGCTTCCTGGTTAGTGTCAACTTGTTTTATCCATGCACTGTGACCAAAGTATGTGGTGTTTTCAGTACTAGACTTTTACCATCAAGTTCTGGTTGACAAGCAAGAGCAGTCGCAATAGCCTGTATTGTTTGGGGGATGTGCAGGATAACCCTGACTTAACAACTAGAGGGCAGGTATTCCACACCTGGCACTTTTTATTTGGCAACCCTTGGGGCTGGGGCTGAACATATTCCCCTGTGAAGGGTAACTCCAATGAATAGTGTTGTGTGTGTGTGTAAAAATAATATATATGGAACTTAAAAAATTGTGAGTTTCCATATGGCTCTTCACAGCAACTCCATATAGCAGTATTACTGAGTATTCGGCTGTAGGGAAATACCCAGTAAAGCAGATAATCTATGCTGGAAAACATTAGTTTGTATATTTTATAACCTCAGATTTGTGTGTATATTTTTTTCAAAAACAATTTACATTTTAGAATTTACTTTAACAGATCTATTTTGTTTTTTATTAGTTCTTTGAGAATTTCATACAGTATTTTTTGATCATATTCCCCCTTCTCTCCTAACTCATCTCAGATCTACTGCCACCTTCTTTTCCTACCCATTCAACTTTGTGTCCTGTCTTCATCATCTTTTTTTTTTTTCAAACCCATCATGTCCAATTTGTGCTACTCTTGGGTATGTGGTCTTACCATGGGCCACATTGTTAAAGAAGGCTGTCCTCCTGGTATCTATCAATTGCCAGTATCTCCTCAGTGAGGCGTGGGACATGTGACATGCCTGTCCTTGGGTTGTGTATGTACATAGCTCAGTTGGTACAGTGTTTGCCTAGCATACATGAAGCACTGGATTTAATCCCTACCGTCATGTAAACCAGGTATGTAGGTGTATTCCTGCAGTTCTAACACTCAGGTGGTGAAGGCAGAAATTCATAGTCAGCTTTGGCTGTGTAATAAGTTTGAAACCAGCCTAGGATGCATCTCAAAAAAAGTTTTTCTGGACTTTATCTCAGAAAAAAAGTAGTATCATGATTTTCATTACCTTAACATTTTTATAGTAAAAATAGTTATTCTGACTAAATAATTTGTTTTTGTTGATTTCTCCAGGCTTCTCTGTACATTGGGGCTGGTCCAGTTTACTTTCAAAGTTATTGCCAGTCTCTCTTGACTTTCTGCATCAGCCCCAGCACTTCCTGCATGCTTCAGGTAGATTTGTGTAGGTGACTGAGCTGCCAGATCATAGTTTGTGGTTGTCTGGTTATGGTTTCAGGTGGATGGCTTTGAAAACAGCAAGATGAAACTAGAAAAAGGTATCAGCTAGTCAGGGCATGATGCTTCGGTGAGTTTACTTTGGGAAGTGGCATTAGGAGCTGAAGGAAACAGTGTGTTCATAGTATACTTAGAAGATCAGTAAACCCAGAAATTGCTCTTTAACTGAGGTGAAGGGGGATTAGATTTCAGTTTAGGAAACAGATAAGCAAAATTTGGTCATGCAATTGTTTTAGGCCTTTCTTGGTAGTTTTAAGATTTCTCAGCAGCATCTTTCATTCTTACTGTTGAAAGGGATCTTTACAGTGTGTACCCTATTAGGCTATTGAAAGGACTGAATGACTTAATGTTTAGAATAGACTTGTAACAGTTTTAGTGTATATTAAATGCTCAGTAATGTTATTTTCCTTCAAATTTGTACAGGATTGTCTCTGTGGACTTGCTTATCTTTTTATTCTTTCATAACTTTTTAGATGATATTTATTCTTCCTTATGGTTTTAAATCTTTTAGTCATCCATTGTTTTCATTTATGGATATAGCATATAAGTGGAGGAGGAAAGGCTTGAAGCTGTTGTACTGAGTTGAATGTTTAACTTGAAAGAAATTCAAGTGGAAAAAACTTGAACAGTCCTGGGCAAGGAGAGCAGCACCTTCAAGAACATGCCACCAACAAAGGGTACAGTGTTGGAAATGTGGTGTTTGTTCCCACAGAATGCTGCGGATCTATAAGTTGTGCATAGCTATATAAAACTGTGGTAACTATTCCTTAATAAATGTTTTTTAAACTACAAAACCCACACAAAGTCATGTAATGGGTGTCTGAGTTTCCACCCCTAAAATTAATATATAGCGATTTTTCTAATCTCATACTTTCTTAAATCAAAGAATTAGAAATTAATAGAACTTTCAACATGAAGTTCCATTTCACGCTTCTGGTGAAGCTAGCTGAAATCAGTTCTAGAGTTAACATTGCTGGATGGCCGTGCCTGGTTGTGGCTGATGTTGCATGTTAGAGCATGACTCAGCCCCTTAGACTGTAGTGTAAGCATGAACCAATCTTTGTTTATACTTTTGTAATT
Source organism: Lophiomys imhausi (assembly GCA_907164525.1). Taxonomy (NCBI): domain Eukaryota; kingdom Metazoa; phylum Chordata; class Mammalia; order Rodentia; family Muridae; genus Lophiomys; species Lophiomys imhausi. The sequence continues at coordinate 18,353 of CAJQZJ010032866.1, forward strand.
GCTAGTTTTTAATTATTATGAGTATTGTGTTCTGTGACACCCAACAGATTACCCCTTTTCAGACAATTTCATGTTTTGCCATTTTTTTTAATGTGAAAAAATTTTGGTCATGTGAGGGCTTTAAAATTTTTATACAGGTAAGTGTAGCCATCTTTATAATCGTGGTCCCCAAACCCTTTGACAGTCTTTCCATCAAAGAATTCTGTTTTGCTCCTTCAGTATGTGCTAAGGAGTCCTAGAGCCACAGCCTGCGGCAGAAGTGGTGGTGTGCTAGTTTGGAGGCTGTGGGGTTTTTTTTGTTTGTCTGTTTGTTTTTGCCATTCCTAATTTATTTTTTATTTTATTGTGTTTATTTATTGCTTTAATTTACGTCTCCATCACAGTGGCCTCTTTCCACCCCTACCGGTCCCACCCCCCACCTCCTATACCCTCTCCCTCCTATCCTACCCCTCTGGAGTGGAGTGTCCCTACATATCAGCCCATCCATCCCAGTTCAGCAGTCATATGAGGGCCAAAAGCCTCCTCATACACTGGGGGCCTGCAAGGCAGCACCACTAGGGCAAAGTGTCTCACTGACAGGATAAAAAGTCTATGTTCATGTTCCCTTTGGTGCATTCGTTGTAGTATAGTTATCCTGTACTATATGGCTAAAATACAATTATAAGTGAACAGATGCCATGTGCATCCTTCTGAGTCTGGGTTAGCTCACTCAGGATGAGCTTTTCTAGTTCCATCCATTTGGCTTCAAATTACATGATTTCCTTGTTTCTGATAACACCAACCCCACATCCAACAGAGGGCTAATATCCATAATTTACAAAGAACTCAAGAAATTAAATGCCAAGAAACCAAATAACCCAATCAAAAAATGGGGAACAGAGCTAAACCGAAAACTCACAAAGGAGGAATCTCTAACGGCCGAGAGACACTTGAAGAAATGCTCAACATCCTTAATCATCAGAGAAATGCAACTCAAGAGGACTCTGAGATTCCAGCTCACACCTGTCAGAATGGCTAAGATCAAAAGCTCAAATGACAGCACATGCTGGCGAGGGTGTGGAGAAAGAGGCTGTGGGTTTTAAAAGCTGGTAACAGCTGGGTGTGTGGCACACGCCTTTAATCCCAGTATTCTGGAGGCAGAGGCACGTGGATCTCTCTGAGTTTGAGGCCAGCCTGGTCTACAAAGTGAGTCCAGGGCTACACAGAGAGAAACCTTGTCTCAAAAAACCAAAAACAAAACAAAAACAAAAAACAAAACCAAAAAAGCCCTGGTAGCGTCCACCTACCTCTTATAATGCTTTGGCATCTATAAGCAGCCCCTGTGAGGGTGCTGAGCTTCCAAGCCCTACGAAGGATCATGTGTCTGCAACTAACAGCCAGTGGTAAACTTGTCATTTGTGTAAATGACACATCTTAAAAACGGGTCTCCCAGCCTAATCATATCACTGCAAGAGACTTGAGTAGAGCAACACAAATGATTGCTGTTGTTTGTAGCCATTGAGTTTCTGGGTGATTTATGGTATCTTTCAAATATCTAAGCCCTGTTTTTCTGTCTGGAAAATCCTTTTCTACTTTGGGTCATTTCAGTTTATGTTGATGTATCCAAAGCCTGATCTTTCTTAGTTTCTGCAATGCATTTGACATTTACTGTTCTCATTGTGGCAGGTTACATATAGTGGAGACTTAGCATTTAAAAGTCTGCAGTTTGAGCCTGGGTTGGTGGCTCAGTGGAGAAGAGTGGAACTTATTGGCAGGGTCAGCTGCCGAGCCATAATGACAAGCTTCAGGTTCAGTGAGAGATCCTTTCTTAAAGACACAAATAAGGTGGCGGAGGGATAGAGGAAATCACTCAGTGTCCTCCTCTAGCCTTCACATTCGCATCTGCTCACCCAGGTGCATTCATAATGCTATACATGTGTGTGTGCACGTGTGCACACCCACGAACCCACACTCGCTCACACACACACACACACACACACACTATACAGTTCAGTGATATTTCAAATTCTCAGCTCTTAGCAACTATTACTCCCACAACAGGGTCATGTGTCAGGGTGCTTACTTCCCAGCTGGCAGCCCTGTTTAGTCAGTCTGTGGACCCTTTCGGAGGGAGGCACCAGCAAGCAGAAGTGATGGCTTGGAGACCCCTGGCTCCAGTGTCTTTCCTACTCTGCCGTGATGTCAGGAGTTGCTACCACATGCTCACCTGCCCTGATGTGAGGGATGAAAACTCCAGAACTGAGTTAAAATGAACCCCCTCCTCCTTAAGTTACTTCTCTCAGGTATTTTGGTTACAGTGATAAAGCAGAGGCTAATATAAAAGCATCACCACTGACTAGTTTCAGAACATTGTCATCATCCGGAAATGAAACGCCTTACTCTCTGTACAGGTGTTTTCACATTTGGCTTGATGGTGAGGAACACAGTCTTCCCACCCCCAGGTATAAAACTAGTTTTTCCAATGATTATAGTAAATAGCTCATTTACCCCCCACAAATTCAAAATGCTATCTCTATTGTCTACCAAATTTGATAGATATACTTTGGCCTTTCCCAAGGGAATTTTTTTTTCTCATTTCTCAGGAATGTTAGAGAGTACATTTAATATTAGTATTCTTTGTTGTTTTCCTATGTGAATTCAGTGCATTTATATAATATCCACACCCCCGTTCCCTGCCTGGAACTTTTCCTGGACACCTCCTTCCACATATTTTCTTCCCAACCCTTTCCCTTAAAACAACACCCTGAGTCCACTTAGTGCTGTGTGTTACCTGAGTGGCTGTAAGGTGCATCTGTTGGGTGCATGGCAGCCTACCATGGGCCACACTGCTGAAGACAGCTGACTTCCTTCTCCAGCCACCATCATACTAAACGTGGAGCCTTGTGGGGCTTACCCTACTCTCAGTTAGGCTTTTTGCTAGCATCCTGTTACTTGCTTTGCCTGTTTCGGTGTAATGCAGATCATTCTAACCTGATATTACTACTTAAATTTTTATTAACATACATTCATATATATATAAAATATTGGATTTCATTGTGACATTTGATACACAAACATAATGTATTTCAACTGTATTCACCTGTCATAACTCTCTTGACCTCCACTTCCTCCCACTCAAAATTATTTCCTTCCTCTTCCCAGCTAGCCCCTTTCTACTTGTGTGTGTGTGTGTTGTGTGTATATGTGTGTGTGAATGTGTGTGCATGCATGTATGTGTTTTTGGTTATGTGTGCCTGGGTGTGACTGTGTGTTTGGGTGTGTATGAGAGTGTGTGTGCATGTGTGAGAGTGTGTATGAGAGAAAATGTGTGTGATATGTGGATGTGTGTGTGATGTGTATGTGTATGTGGCGTGTGTATGATGTATGCATGAGTGTATATGCATGTGTGCAGTATATGTGTGTCTGTGTGCATGCATATGTATGTGTGTGTATGTGAGTGTGTGTGTGTTTATATATGTGTCTGATTATGTATGTATGTGTGAGTGTGTGTATATTTTCTGTATGTGTATACATGTGTGTGTACGTGTGTGTGATATGAATGTGTGTGTATGTATGTGTTCGGTGTGTGTATCTGTGTGTGCATGTGTGCATTTATGAGTGTGTTTCAGTGTGTCTGCATATGTGTGTGTGTGTTTTTGCATGTGTCTATCTCAGTGAATTTCACAGGTTATTTGAGTTACTTCATGGGAGCTCTGGTGAGAGGTTGTTTACAGGTGCATGGGTGACTTACCAGTGGTTATAAGACTGAAGAAAATGTCTCTCCTTCCTTATCAACCATTACTTGTGTATAAATCTTCAGCGAAGGGTAAGAATTTCATTGTGTGCAGGTAACCATGCCTGTTGTATATTCAGTGCAACCTCTGTGTCCTGATCATATGCTGGCATACCATACCACTCAGTGCCCTTTCCTCCAGCTCTCACATTCTCTCTGTCCCTTCTTCCAGTGTTTCCTCAGCCTTTGAGGAGATGATACAGGCGACTCTTTTATGGTTGTGTATTCAACAATCCCTTATCCTTAGCTCTGTGACTCATTATGAATCTCTGCAGTTACTGCTGCCCACTGTAAAAATGAATTTCTCTGATGAAAGCTAGTAGCAGCATTATTCCATGCGCATAAATGTTGTTGTTTAAAAGGCAATTTGATAGACACATCTTGTCTTCACGGCAAGTATAAATATCAGTTGTATCTGAAAATCCTATTAAACTTTAAATCCATAGTAAATGCATGCAGAGAAGGTCATTTTATCAAAGCAACATTCCCCCAGTGTTCTTAACACATTGTTGTCTACTTCCAATTCAGTTCTAACTCAGTGAGATTTTTATTATTTTAAAACTTAACAACAGTATACAATTGCCATTTTAATTGTTTTAGTGCTGGACCCAAATCTTTAGGATACTTCATTTTTTAACTTAATATAATTGGGAATCTATAAATGGTGAGATTTTCCTTTCATGCCTAGGACGTTAGGGAATCTAAGTTATAGGTATGAAAAGCAGAGTAATGTTCCATGATGCAGCAAGTTGGAGTTAATCAGCATTACAGGGGTGTAACGTGCTGCTAGTAAAGTTGAGTTGTGGTCACTCCTTCCTTCCCCTCCTCACTGTTGTCACAGCACATGCTGTAGCTGTCACGGGCAAGCAGCTGCCTCCACAGCCACAGCCAGTACTAAAGAGTTTCTCGGCTGTTAGCACTCTTCTTGTCTGTGAGGACAGGCAAGGCAGCTGATCCGTGAGGTGGGGTGGGCTGGCAGGTACTGCTGAGGCACAGCTGGGGATGTGGCGCTTGGTAAGAGTGGACTTCACAGGAGTGTGACAGTGACGGGGCGGAGGGGGCGGGGCGTTAATCTTAGATCCTGATCACTTGGAGTGGAATAGCACTTTGACTCCTCCTAGAAATATAGAGAATTAGTGACAAGATACTGCAGTAGCTTTGACCGAGCATTTGTTTCATTTTAGAACCTTTTAGAATCTTAGTTTCTGAACAGCTAGGACAGACAGAAAGCTGTGGGTTATTTAATTCCAAAGTGGACCACATTTTCAGTAGTTTTTATCTGTACAAAAGTGAGTTTATTTGCCATACATATTTTATTGTATGGCATAGTAGTAATTTTAAAATATTGACTTTTGAAGAGGTACTGTTTTAAAAGCACTTTCAAACCCAGTGTAATTAACTTTAAATAATAGAGATGCACAAGCACTGGTTACTGGACATCAATTTTGATCAAGTTAGGGACACTTTTGAAAAATGCCAAGTAGAGTCACATTGACTCCATAGCATCTGAGTCCAGGCTCTAGTGTTGGGTTTCGTAACCCAGGTTATAAAAGTCTCCTAAGAGAAACTAATGTCATAGAGTCACATGAATGTAAATAGTGCCTGAAGTTGAGGCATTTAGTCACAAATTTGGGGATAATTCTAAGATTTTAAGTCATCTTCACAGTCCCACAGATTTTATACCCTCATTTGAACAGCCAGTTCTTGACTATTATTATCAGCTATTATTTTAGGCTAACGATGATTGGTGGACCTTGAGATTGTAAATTTTTGCCTGTAAGTGTTATGTTTCTTCCAAATGTGTCATTCCATGAAATGCAGTCTGCATTGGTTGCTGAGTCAGTGCTGGTTCTCAAGGGCTGATCCCAAGTGCTGTTCCACTAGCTGTTATTGTATTAACTTGCCACTTCTTTTTTTTTTTGAAATTTATTTTTTTTTTAATTTAAGAATTTCTTTTCTTTACATTCCAATCCCTATCTCCCTCCCTCCCCTCTTCCCAGTCCCACCTTCCCCTCCTACCAACTCCTCCACATACCCCCAGCACCAACCCACCCTGGTGCACCAAGCTGCATCAGGACTAAGTACCGCCTCCTCCATTGAGGCATAACTTGCCACTTCTTAAGCCACTTTCTTCTTGGACCAAACTACTGTTCTTGAAGCTCCTAAAATATTCTCATTTTTTAATTAAATAAATTTGCCCTTTGACAAATTCTTACATGTATAGAATACATTCTAATTATTTTCCCACCCTCTCTTACCAACCTCTCATACTGTCAATCTCTGATCCTTCCTACAGATCCATTTCCCACATTCATATATGTTTTGTTCTACGATCACTGAGTTTAACTAGGTCATCTCTATAGCTGTAGGCTTGGAACTGTCAATTGGAGCTTGCTGTCCTCTGTGGGTTCATAACTGAAGACAGTAACTTATTCTGTAGGGTCCTATGAATTCCCATCCCCATCAATGACTAATTGTCAACCAGGCCAGTCTTGTCCAGGCCAAGTGTAGAAAACCCCAATTTCTGTGAATTTTATGATTTCAATCTCTATGCATACCCAAAAGATGATATCTTGTACCTCTTCTCCCGTTCTTTCAGTTCTTAGTGTCCTTTCTTTCCCCTCTTGTAAAGTGTTCCGCAGCCTTCAAGGAGGAGTCTGAGTGTCTTGCTTAGGGCTGAGCTCTCATCCGCCGTTACTCTCTGCATCTGGAGCATCTGCGGCTCTGTGCCTTACTTACTGCCATTTACTACAGAAAGATTCTTTTTTGATTAAGGATGAGAAGACCTTTTGTCTTTGAGTAAAATAGATATTTAGAAGGCATTTGACACTATTTTCAGTTTAACTAAACAACCGAGCCTGTGAGCCTATGTTTTCTTCAGCCAAAGGTTTACAGTACTAGACATGGGTTCCCACTTTTGGAATGTGCCTCAAGTCCAATTGGTTACTTCCATAATAGTTGTGTCACTATTGCACGAGTGGGCACATCGTGCCTGGAAGTTTAGTATTGAAGTTGTTATGGAGTATATGAAGTTATAGTATGAAGTTAGTATGGAAGTATTAAGTAAAACTATTGAAGTCTTTTGTCCCTCAGTTGGCTGCATAGAACTTTGCAACTCTAGGAAAGCCAGCAGGAAGAATGCTTCTAATTCAGTTCCAGTTTGATTCATCAATGTTTTATAACTAAAGCATATGTTGTCTTAAGCAATAGTTCTAGTGGGTAACCAAGAGGACCTGTAAGGGCCTGTATTGTTTGGGGGGGCCTCTAGGATTCCCTGACTAACAGTTCATACAGAGTTATACCACACCTCATACTGAGCTTTTATATTTAAATTTTATGTTCTGGCATAAGCTGATATCACTGTCTTGTGAGATTTGTGAGAAGGGCAGTTATGTACTTTAAAAATTGCAGTTTCTTTTTAGATATTTTAATATCAGTATCCAAACCAAAAATTGGAAAAAAAAAACAATGTTGTGTTTTTCATTGCTTTTTTTTTTTTTTTTTTTTTTTTTTTTTCAACAAATTTTTCTAACCCAGGGGTACCCTGGGTACTGAGTGCACTATCAATTCTTTTCTCCATTTCTTTTGTCCAATATAATACTCTTGCTTGTCCCTTTTTTCTGAGCATAAGGGTAGAATTTCACCCATCATTTAAAATGTAGATGATGCTTTGTTTGGAAAATTTGGCTTTGAACAAAAGTAGTCAAAATCTAAGTGAATTATCACCTAGGTTTGTACTTGCTTGTACCTAGACCAGCAACCGAATACTGTGAGAAAGCCAGAGCCACCTTTGGAGATGGTAAAATTCTGCTGTAGAATTGTTCTGTTGTACAGTAAAGGCAGGGCATCTTAGTCTCTTGTCAGTTGTTCTTTCTGAATTTGGAGTGCATCCTGTCCTGTAAGATTTATAGGAAAACTTTAAAAATAATTTATAGTAAAGGGGTTTGTTTTACTAATGAACACATTTTGAAAAATATTTAATGAATTCTAAGCACAGTGCCTGAAAAGCCCCTGCATTGAAACCTGCCATCTTCTTACCAGAATATTCTCTGTAGTATGCAAAGCAATAATCTAATACAGAAGTAAACTGTGGAATGATCTTCAGCACATTCCCCAAGGAGTTCAAGAGTTTACTAAAAACGAAGAACTTTATTATGAGCCCTTTTAAAAAGCATCATCAATCCTTATTGACCTCTTTTAAAATAGATTTTTTTTTTTACATTTATGTATTGTGTGTGTGTGTGTGTGTGTGTGTGTGTGTGTGTGTGTGTGTGTATGCATGCTATAGTGTACTTGTGAAAGTCAGAGGATACCTTAAAGGAATTAGTTCTCTTCTACCATATGGGTTCTGGGAATTGAACTTAAGTCATGAAGCTTGTCTGTTGGTTCTTTTAACCAATCCAACATATATTTCTTAATAAGATTATCTGGTTTTCCAAGCTTAAGGAAGTTGAGGCAAGTACTAGGACAACAAGAATAATGATATCATATACAAAGAGACCAGAAAAGTGAAAGGTTCACTCCTTAAAAGAAACTTTCATGTAAGTATGTAATGGTGAGATTTGTTTGTTTGTTTGTTTGTTTTTTTACTGTTAGCTGGCACAATACTTGTATATATTTCTGTGATAAGATGTAATGTTTCTATCTTATATACATCATATAGTGATGAGATCTGGCTAATTAGGGTAGCTATCACCTTAAATATTTATAACATTTGTGTGGTGAGAACAATGAAGGTCCCCTGTTGTAGCTAATTTGAAATACACAATAAGTTATTGTCAAGTATAATCTGTGTGGTAGACATCAATAACTTTGTACCCATAGACCGACATACCTCCCCATCACATCTCTCTCTAGCTTTGTATCCATTGACCCAGATACCCTACCCCTTTTACATCTCTTCCCTAAATGGGTAGCTACCATTCTACCCTCAACTTGAGATGTACTTTCTTAGATTCTACATATGCACAAGGTCATGTGGTACTTGCTTTTCTGTGTCTAGCTGTATCAGTTAACAGTATACCTTTCAGGTTCATTCATGCTGTCAAAAAATGACAGAATTTCATCCTTTATGATAACTGAATGGGAATCTTGTATATATATGCCTCATTTTTTTTTATCCACTAACCTGTTGATGAACACTTAGGATCAGTCACATATCCTGGCTGTTTTCAGTAGTGCTTCAGGAAACATAGGACTCTGTGTTTCTTCTACATCCTGTTTTAATTTCTTTTGAATATTCACATAGTGGTAAGATTGTGGGCTCACCTAGTTCCTTCATATTCATTGAGAGCAGGCTGATTTGCTGTCTAAGCCTAGTACATCAAACTTTAAAATGCAGTTGTGTTCAAATAGTCATAAAAGGTAAGGACTGTGTAATGGCATGGGAAGTATACCATGTTTAGGTATTCCTGCATAGAACCTCTATCCTGATGCTTTTGTGGGAATCCCTGAACCATGATGGCTGATACTTGTAGTAGGAGTTAGTAACCCAGGCAGAAGTTAGCACAGCCCCTGCATACCCTTTTTTTCCCACATCCAGCTGAGCACTAAGAATCACCCATTTACACAGGATTTTATATCAAATGTGGCTTTATTCAATGAATATTGACAATTTTTTATAAAATTAATTTTCTTTCTTGTTTGTGTGATCAAATCAATATTCCTTCCGTAGAAAACCCCATTATATCACTGAACCGGTAGTTCAGCTTTTCTAGAACTTGATGAAGTCATGCGAAGATGGTATCATGAAACTTTTGACAGATTTACAATGAAACTGTTCAGTTATTTACAAATTGTCTTACCTCACAAGGTGCTTAACTTCTCTAGGCAGATATATTTGCCATTATCATTGGCTGGAAGGAGAGCACGGACCAGAGAATGGTGGGGTGTCTATGCATGTGTCACTTACTACCAGAGCTTCCCACAAATATTCTTTGATTTTAGCAGTTATTCTCTGCTTTTCTTGACTCAGTAACATGGGGAAAAGAGCACAGATGGGATTCAGAAAAATTTCTAGCTATATGGCTTTGGGGAAGGTGTTTCCTCTGCAGTATGGTAATAGTATTGTCTATCTGTATGCTTGTGTGAGAGTAAATGAAATAACATATAAAGGGCGAGCATGCTGTGTGACACATGGCAGGAGTTAAGAGCGGGAACATGTCTCACTAGTGAGCAAGCTCTCCTCTGTGCCTCATACATTCTAATTATACCAGCAGAAATGTGAACATCCTTCAGAAGTTGCATTTGGTTGCAGGTATTCACTATTGAGTTTGTCCTTCTGCCTATAATTTCATTTATGAACATTATTTGATTGTATACTAGTGAATTTAGTCATAAGCCAAATGGGTTAATATCTAGAAAATACCTACAAATAGAGCATGATATATAACCCTGCTTGTGTACAGTGGGAGGTCCAGATCACAAGGTACTTATTATCACTTTAATTGGGTCTTTGTAAATATTTGGTTGGTAGTATTAGCTAATGCCAACTTGACTGTGATTTAAAGTATATAAATAACCTTATTTTCTATTTATTTTGTATCTGCCAAGGGAAGATACTTTTAAAAAGCCCAGTTATACATATTGTAGTTATTTGTTAATATTCCTAATTAATATCGGTATTAATATTTTAAATTGAAAAGTACTTAGAATTCACATGGTCTGTTTCTTTTTTCTGGGCTGTGAAAATCAATATGAATTAGCTACAACTATAGCTTCAGTAAATTTTTTGAATCATAATTGCCCATATTATAAACAATTCAAGCCGGGCGTTGGTGGCGCACGCCTTTAATCCCAGCACTTGGGAGGCAGAGGTAGGCAGATCTCTGTGAGTTCGAGGCCAGCCTGGTCTACAATGTGAGTCTAGGACAGCCAGAGCTGTTATATAGAGAAACCCTGTCTCGAAAAACAAAAAAAAATAAAATAAAATAAATAAATAAAATAAAAAATAAAAAAATAAACAATTCACTTTGTGTATTCTTTAAACACTGAGAAATTACCTGTCCACAGCCCTTTCTTCCTAGGCTTGATGCCCTCATCCCAGCTCTCTCACAGCTTTCAAATGGAACTTTACATCGTTTTTAGGGGAACAAGTTTCTGAGAAGAAACAAGTTATTCTTTATCTCTTTAATAATCATAAATTTAATTTTGCCATATGTTCTAAGAGACATAATAAAGAGATTTTTTTCTTCTTAGTTACAGAACTAAGAACAAATTTATTATAGAGAAATGTGTTGTGGAACTGTGAAATAATTCTGTGGTTTTCTCTAAGCCAGCATAGATCATCTTTAAAAGTGAGCTGAGGACATAAAGAGTGTTCTGTCAACTACTGTGTTCATTTATTGGGCTGCAGAGTGGACATTTTCTTTGTATTACACATTCTAGCTCCTTTCTTTATTCAGTAGGCCGAGGGGGTGCCTAGGCTTATCTTCAGTCACTTGCCTCTTGTGCTGCGACTTCTTTTACTTTAAACTGAGTGATTGATCTGAGGGTAAAGTAAACATAACAAAAAAGTCTGTCTTGGTTCAAAATACCAAAATGGGATTTTATTATAAATATTAGCTCACTTTGTAGATACTCTTCAGGGTAACATACAATTTTCAGGGTTTTTTTTTTTTTCCTCTTGAAAGTATATTGTCATTTTTTTTACTGTTTTATTTGGATTATCACTCAACAGATATAAGTTAAGTTCTAAAATATTCTCAGAATTAAATAGCTTATTTTTGTTAATGTGTTTTAGATAGCTTTATCTTTAAAGTCAGCACTCTTTAGCTGGAATCAAGTGTAAAAGTTCTTCTGAAGTCGGAAAACAACCTGCCCTAAGTGTCTGGGTTTGGCCTTAGAGGCTAGTGGGTGGCAGATGTGGCTGACTGTGCTGTTAAATGAGCAAACAAACAAAAGCGAAGAGGGAGGGAATGGAAGACCATTTCCTTACCAAGCAGTCACACAATTTATTGTCTGGAAAATAAAAAAGGAAGAGAAAAGAGAAAAGAGTGCCAGTTTTCTGTACTGTGGCACTCACAGATGTTCCCCTTGGCAGCCATGCAGCCCTAGTCAGGGTCGGGCTGTGCAGCGTAGTGTGTGAGACTTCTTTGTTAGAAACAAAGTGTGGCCTGTGGTGGGAACGGCCGCAGTGATGGGAGAGTATCGCAGGGGACTGTTGGATTACTGTGATTTTCAATAGAGACAGTACATTAAAGTAGCTTTGTGAGCGATGGATTGTTTCAGCCAAGCCTGGCTAATAACACCCCCATCTTGGCACACTGTTAAAAAGGTAGAGTTGGCGTGGGTTGCAGCCATTGGAGCTCATCCTGTGCTTGGACATCAGAAGTACTTTTGTAAGCATGGGTTTTTAGCAACCTATTGATATAATAAATTCAACAAAAGGGTTTGTGACTGTAAAGTTAGAACTGTAACTGCCTTAGTAATGGAAATGCTTCTTTCTTTTTTTTGGTAATTACTCATGTCTCTGGAGTTGTCACAGAGTGTTGTTTTCAACTAAATCGTTCCTTCTTAGCCTCTTGTTCATTTTAAGATAAGATGTAGTTACAAAATTGAAAATGCATGAATTACACGTTTTACATTTTGGAGGTTCTTTATTTGCATGTACAGTGCTTTCTGTTTAAATATGAGCATGTGAAATATGCAGACCACATGTATAACCTTAATCACTAAGAGCAAAGGTAAATATCCCTTCATTAGCCTTGGTCTTTCATATGCTTCACTCGAAGCAGAATGTTTGATGACCGGATGGTAACTTGTGTGTTAACTGTATTTTAAGGTTAATGTATGAACTTTTGGGATTGATAATTAAATGTTTTTAAGTTATCCCCCTTTTGGACTTACATGTATTAGTGAATAAATTTTATGGCCTTTTAATTGCTTATATAAAATTCAAACAGGAAGGGACAGGAGACTATAAAAAGTAATAGAGACTGGGAACTTTAAGATCACCTCTAATTAGATAGGTTTGTTGGATTAAAGGTTGGATTTATAAAGAGAGTTTAAGCCTTGTAAGAGTCATAGATACAAGTCTACCCTTTTTGACAGGAGGGAAACGAGATTCAGAAGAATGAACCAGTAATAATAGTTCAGGAGAAGTAAGCAACCAGATTATAAGGCTCCTCCTGTACTCACATCTAAACACTCTTTTATAGCTTTTATAATGTCATCAAATCAAAACAACATTCATTTACTGAGTTCCTTCTCCATTGAAGAATTCACCAAATATTACCACAGGGAGACTTACATTCCAGTTAGTAAACAAGGAATGTACTCATTAAAAATCGTTGCTAACAAAAAATTTAAATAGCAGTTCATGACAATAATGGGAGCCCATCTCAGAGGCCCTCTCCTTTAATGGCTAATGGGCTATGCAAACAATAATTATTCTGCACTCGGTATGGGAAAAACTGTCTTCAGGCTAGGGTAGGCAGAGCACAACTTGCTCTCACAAAGGTTGGCTTGTGAGTGAGTCTGAGTTTTCTTCTTGGTTCCTCTAGTGAGTTCCATTCATTTCATGAAAGCAATATAAATGTCAGTTCATCTTCCTAGAGTTCTTGAATTTCTACCCTAAAGGACCCTTTACATGGCTTCCTGTCTCTGGGATGGCATGCCATGACATACACTTGCAGGTTCTTTATGTATGCTTGCAGTGTTTTCTGTTTAAATATTCCTTGTCACAGTTGTTCCCCTGTGGATGTGGGACTCCTTTCTGTTGTTGCCTGGGATTTGAGGGCAGGGTGGGTGGAGACAGAAACTCCTTAGGTTAGGTAGGCCTGGAGCTTAGTAGTGGACAGAGTTGCCTCAAATACCCTGTGATATTTCTGCCTCAGCCTCTCTAGGGCTGCAATTACAGGCATGAACTGCCACACTCAGCTATTTCTTTTGGTTGTTGTGTTTTTTTTTTTTTTAATGTACTTTTGATGTTTAGCCCTGGATGGCTTGAAATTCACAATGTAGGTCAGGTTAGCCTTGAACATGCAGTGGTCCTCCTGCCTCTACATCTTGAGTGCTAGGGTTTTGAGATATATGCCACCACACATGTTCAAAGGAATAGCTATGGAGGGATTTTGTTATTTACTTATTGACAGATAAGTTTCCTGTAGTCAAAGAAGGCTTCAGACTTTCTATGTAGCCAAGGATGACCTTGAACTCCTGACTTTTTTTTTTTGCCTCTATCTCCCAGGAGCTAGCATTACAGACATATACCATCATACTCAGATTACTCTTAAGAACTCCTTAAGATCACAGGTTTACTCTTCATATCCTGAGCACCTACTTGGCACATAACGAATGACTAGTGTACATATAAAATTAACAGGATATTTGCATGTACTCAATCATTAGAATTAATATGACAATCACACCATGTTATGGACTGGCTTGTATCCCCTCCTCAACCAAATTCATGTCTGGAATCCCACGCCCCTAGTAGGACAGTACCCTAACCTATGAGGAAGTAGTTAGGACTGTAAGGTTAAAAAGCAAGGACTCTGTTCCTGTGGAATTGGTGTCCATGTAAAGAAGGCACAGGCGTGGAAATGTTCCCTCTCAGGACTCTTAGTCGTAGCCACCTGGACCCTACTGATAGTCAAAAGCTCCTGTGATGTCTACAAACATTCTTCCCCAAAAGTCCAGCTGCTATTTGCTCATCCAGTAGAGTAGAAGCTGTTAGCTGATGGATGCCTTAAAACATAAGCTGCCCTAAGAATCTGAGGCCAGCCCGGTGTCATAGTCAGACCTCAGATCAAAGAATAAAAACCTCAAAATGAGCCGGGCGGTGGTGGCGCACGCCTTTAATCCCAGCACTTGGGAGGCAGAGGCAGGCGGATCTTTGCGAGTTCGAGGCCAGCCTGGTCTACAAAGCGAGTCCAGGACAGCCAGAGCTGTTAAACAGAGAAACCCTGTCTCGAAAAACCAAAAAAAAAAACCTCAAAATGTAAGTTCAACTTATTTGCATACAGAATCCTTGAAAAGCTTTTTGTCTAATGCTGTCTATTCCCAACAGGAGATAACTTTCTTGCCAAGTAAGCTAACCTTTTAAAGGTTATGACTAGGCCTATTCTAGTGCCTGAAGTAGGTAGTGCTGCAGCCGAATCCTTTGTTGAGTCAGAGCTCTCATCTGCCTGCACTCTTTGTGTGCATTCACTCCTGCAGTCTCTCTAGTGTCCTGTGAGGTAGGGGCTGTGATTCCCATTTTACAGTGAAGATAGTGGAGAGAAACACTTTCTCCATGGTTACATGATGATCTTAGAGTTGCTCATGTAAAAGAACCATATTCACCCTGGTGTTATTTCTAGACAGTAAACCAATAACCTGTCAGCCTTTACCTATTCCTGCCACATAGTATGTGCCCTCTGGGCAGAAGGCTTCTCTTCCTTAATCCGTCTCTTCCTGGCAAGTTAAAAAAAAAAAAAAAAAGAACTCTAGGATCCTGAAATCTTTTTAATTCTGTAGGGCTTTACTTAAGAAGTCCATTTATAAGGCAGTGAAAGCTAACTGCAGATAACTCTATAAAACAGAATTTGATAGGGGTAATGAATGTTTATTAAAAGTTACTATTTCCTAAACTTGAATCAGTGGTCAACAACAACAATAATAATAATAATAAGCTGGGTGGGTAGGGAGATGAGGGAGGATCTGGAAGCATTGTGGGAGGAACATGAATATGATCAAAATACACTGTATGAAATTCTTAAGTAATTAATAGGCCTTATTGTTTTCAAGTTATTTTTGTATTTGTTGGGTGGTGGGTAGAAGACTGAGAACTGAGTTCCATATCCAGAACCCTTTTAGAGGAAGGAGCAAACTGGCCCCCCACAGGTTTTCCTCAGCCCTCCACATGTGCGCCCTAAACATACTGAATAAGTTAGTGAGAAGAAAAAGTTCATGTTTCTTATAGGGAGTGCTAAGTGCTTTTGGTGGCAAAGAAAACAAATTAAGTCACTCTTCTACCCTATTTTGCTTTACTTTAAAAGCATAAAAAATTCTTCAGAAACAAAATATACCAAATACACTTCATTGAGAATTTTATGATTTAAATGTTATGTTATAGATAATAAAAGGCTTAATATAATGTCATTGTCTAATCCCAAGAAAATGTGTCAACCTGTTTCCATTGAAATAAAAACAAAATGGTCTTACTATTTTTTTAAAATCTCTTATTTATTAATTCAAGTTACATTTTTGTTATCGCCCCCCTCCCTCCACCCCTCCCAGTCCCACCCTCCTAACCTCTACCCCTTCTCCCACCTATCCTATTCCTCTGGTGTGGGGTGCCCCCACATATCAGCCCCCCTCAGTTCATCAGTCACATGAGGGCTAAGAGCTTCCTCTTATGGGGGGGGGGTACATGGCAGTTCCACTAGGGTAGAGTGTCCCACTAACAGGTAACAAAGTCCATGTTCTTCTGTTCCTTTGGGTCTGTTGATTGTAGAATAGTTATCCTGTACTATGTGGCTAAGATCCAGTTATAAGTGAATATATGCCATGTATATATTTCTGAGTCTGGGTTAGCTCACTCAGGATGAGCTTCTCTAGTTTCATCCATTTGGCTGCAAATTGCATGATTTCCTTGTTTCTGATAGCTGAGTAGTATTCCATTGTGTAAATGTACCACAGTTTTTCTTTCTTTTTTTTTTTTTTTCTTATCCATTCTTTGGTTGAAGGACATCAGGGTTGTTTCCATTTTCTAGCTATTACAAATAAAGCTAGTATGAACATACTTGAGGAGATGTCCTTGAGGTTTGGTGGGGAATTGTTTGGATGTATGCCCAGGACTGCTATGGCTGGGTCTTGAGGTAGAGCTATTCCAAGTTTTCTAAGATATTGCCAGACTGATTTCCATAGAGGTTGTACAAGTTTGCACTCCTACCAGCAATGGAGGAGGGTTCCCCTTTCTCCACAACCTCGCCAGCATGTGTTGTCATTTGAGTTTTTGATCTTAGCCATTCTGATATGTGTGAGATGGAATCTCAGAGTCATCTTGAGTTACATTTCTCTGATGATAAGGATGTTGAGCATTTCTTCAAGGGTCTCTCAGCCATTAGTGATTCCTCTTTTGTGAGTTCTTGGTTTAGCTCTGTTCCCCATTTTTTGATTGGGTTATTTGGTTTCTTGGTGTTTAATTTTTTGAGTTCTTTATAAAATTTGGATATTAACCACCTTTTGGATGTGGTGTTGGTAAAGATCTTTTCCCAATCTGTAGGTTGCCATTTTGTTCTGACAGTGTCCTTTGCCTTACAGAAGAATCTTTTCATTTTCATAAAGTCCCATTTATTGATTGTTGGTCTTAGAGCCTGAGCTATTGGTGTTCTGTTCAGGAAGTTGTCACCTATGCCAATGAGTTCAAGGCTTTCCTCCACTTTCTCTTCTGTTAGATTTAATGTGTTGGACTTTATGTTAAAGTCTTTGATACACTTGGACTTAAGTTTTGTGCAAGTTGATAAGTATGGGTCTATTTGCATTCTTCTACATGTTGTCATCCAGTTACAGCAGCATCATTGTTGAAGATGCTTTCCCTTTTTCATTGTATGATTTTGGCTTCTTTGTCAAAAATTAAGTGACTGTAGGTGTGTGGGCTTATTTCTGGGTCTTTGATTCAATTCCATTGATCAACCTGTCTGTTTCTATACCAGTACCATGTTGTTTTTCTTACTATTGCTCTATAGTACAGCTTGAAATCTGGGATGGTCATATCTCCATATGTTCTGTTATTGTACATGATTGATGTACAATAGCTATTCTGATTTTTTCCCATATGAAGTTGAGAATTGTTCTTTCAAAGTCTGTAAAAAATTGTGCTGGAATTTTGATAAGAATTTCATTGAATCTGTATATTGCTTTTGGTAAGATGGACATTTTTATTATATTAATCCTACCTATCCATGAGCATGGGAATTCTTTCCATCTTCTGATAGCCTCTTCAATTTCTTTCTTCAAGGACTTGAAGTTCTTGTCATACAGGTCTTTCACTTTTTTGGTTAGAGTTACCTCCAGGTATTTTATATTGTTTGTGGCTATTGTGAAGGGTGTTGTTTCCCTAATATCTTTCTCAGCCCATTTATCTTTTGCGTAAAGAAGGGCTACTGATTTTTTTAAATTAATTTTGTATCTAGCCACCTTGCTGAAGGTGTTTATCTGTTGTAAGAGTTCTCTGGTGAAATTTTTTGGGGTCACTATGTATACTATCATATTGCCTGCAAATAGGGATAATTTGACTTCTTCCTTTCCAATTTGTATCCCCTTAATCTCCTTTAGCTGTCTTATTGCTGTGGCTAGAACTTGAAGTACTATGTTGAAGAGAAATGAGGAGAGTGGGCATCCTTGGCTTGTCCCTGATTTTAGAGGAAATGCTTTAAGTTTCTCTCCATTTAGTTTGATGTTGGCTATTAGCTTGCTGTATATTTTGCCTTTATTATTTCTAGGTATGGTCCTTGTATGCCAGCTCTCTCCAAGACTTTTAGCTGATGAAGGTGTGTTGGATTTTCTCAAATGCTTTTCAGCATCTAGTGAGATGATCATATGGTTTTCTTCTTTCAGCTTGTTTATATGGTGGATTATGTTAATGGATTTTCGTATGTTGAATCAGACTTGCATTCCTGGGATGAAGCCTACTTGATCATGGTGTATGATAACTTTGATGTGTTCTTAGATTTGGTTTGCAAGTATTTTATTGAGTATTTTTGCATCTATGTTCACGAGGGAAATTGGTCTGAAACTCTCTTTCTTTGTTGGGTCTTTGTGTGGTTTAGGCATAGAGTGACTATGGCCTCATAGAATGAGTTTGTCAGAGCTCCTTCTGTTTCTGTTTTGTGGAAGAGTTTGAAGAGTGTTGGTGTTAGCTCTCCTTTGAAGGTCTGGTAGAATTCTGTGCTGAAACCATCTGGGCCTGGGCTTTTTTGGTTGGAAGACATCTAATGACTTCTTCTATTTCCTGAAGGGTTATAGGACTGTTTAATTTGTTTACCTGTTCTTGATTTAACCTTGGTAGGTGGAATCTATCAAGAAAATTGTCCATTTCACTTAAGTTTTCAAATTTTTAGAGTACAGCTTTTTGAAGTAAGACCCAAAGATTCTTTGGATTTCCTTAGTGTCTCTTATTTCTCCCTTTTCATTTCTGATTTTGTTGATTTGGATATTTTCCCTCTGCCTTTTAGTTAGTTTGGCTAAGGGCTTGTCTATTTTATTGATTTCCTCAAAGGACCAACTCTGGGTTTTGTCCATTCTTTGTATTGTTCTTTTTGTTTCTAAGTTATTGATTTCAGCCCATGATTTCCTGCTGTCTGCTCCTCTTGGGAGTGTTTGCTTTTTTGTTTTCTAGCGGCTCTGTTTCTGCTGTTAAGTTACTAATATGAGGTGTCACCATTTTCTCTTTGAAGGCACTTAGTGCTATGAATTTTCCTCTTAGCACTGCTTTCATTGTGTTCCATAGGTTTGGGTATGTTGTGCCATCATTTTCATTGGATTTAAGGAAGTCTTTGATTTCCTTCTTTATTTGTTCCCTGACCCAGTGGTCATTGAGTAGAGGGTTTTTCAGTTTCCATGAATGTGTAGGCTTTTTGTTATCTCTGTTGTTGAAGTCCAGCTTTAATCCCTGGTGATCTGATAAGATACATGGGGTTATTTCAATTTTCTTGTATCAGTTGAGGCTTGCTTTGTGACAGACTATATGCCAATTTTGGAGAAGGTTCCAAGAGGTGCTGAGAAGAAGGTGTATTCTTTTGTGTTTGGGTGAAATGTTCTATAGTTATCTGTTAGGTCCATTGGTTCATGGCCTCTGTTAGTGTCACTATTTCTCTGTTTGTTTTTTGTCTCAATGACCTGTCGTCCACTGTTGTGAGTGGGGTGTTGAAGTCTCCCACTATTAGTATGTGGGGATCGATGTGTGGTTTAAGCTTTAGTACTGTCTCTTTTACAAATGTGGGTGCCCTTGTATTTGGGCCATAGAGATTCAGTATTGAGATATCATCTTGATGGATTTTTCCTTTGATGAGTATGTAGTGTCCTTCCCTATCTTTTTTTGATTGAAAGTCCATTTTATTGGATCTTAGAATGGCTACCCCAGCTTGCTTCCTTGGACCATTTGCCTGGAAAACCTTTTCCCAACCCTTTAAAGTCTACCTTTGGTGATGAGATGCATTTCTTGTATGCAGCAAAATGATGGGTTTTGTTTAGGGATCCATTCTGTAAGCCTGTGTCTTTTTATTGGTGAGTTGAGTCCATTGATGTTGAGAGATATTAATGACCATAGGTTATTATTTCCTGTTATTTTGATGTAGGTGGTGCTAGTGTTAATTTTGGTTTAGCTGCAGTGGAATTATTTGTTTCTTATTTACTATTTTAAATCATAAATATGGCCTTGTTACTTTTGTTCAGAGACTGAGGAGTGCGGTTGTCATTGAGTGAAGTTGGCATCTTGATCTTTATTTATTCCAAGGATACTTGACTCCTGGCAGTATTATATGCTCTTAGCACTTAGAAGGAAGTCACCCTAGAAATAGCAGTCTTCCAAGAAATGCCTTCTTGCTTCAGATCAGAAGCAAAAGTAACTAAGGTGCTGAGTGTAATGCCCTAGTCAGCCTGTAATCACACACAGTCCTTGTTCCTCGAGGAGATTGTAGCTCTACAGAACAGCACACATGTGCTGTTAGGCTGCTCCTTGGGCTTTTGGAAAGTGGGTACGGCTTTGAGCTTGGAAGTCAGGATGAGGCATACAGAGACAGGTGATGGAAAGCACACGTGCCCAGTGACCTGAGCACCTGCACACACCTTCTGCAGAGCAGTCCTTTGCAGCTGTTTGTGTAGTGTCTGAAAGTGGCTACTGGCTGTGATCTGCAAGTACTCTTGGATACCTGCTGTGATAGTGCTGTGCAGTATATACAAATTCAGAGGTCATGGGCCACCATCTTAGTAGAGTAGCATAGGGTGTGTTTGACCTCTTCAGTTCTCTTCCCCAGTTACATACCAAAGGAGGGTGTTAAGGGTTTGCGTGCCTAGAGAAGCACTTTACCACAGAGTCACACCCCAGCCCCTGTTTTCTGTTTCTCTATTTCCAAAAAAGGGCAGGAGCTAGACTGTTTCCCAGAGTTGGGAATTCAGAGGGCAAACTTCAGAAAAGTCAAAGGTGTCGACACTAGCTTTTGTGAAAGCCTAATATTAGTCTTCATGTGAAGATGGAGAGAAAAGCATGCAAGTGTGCATGTGTGGACGTCAGAGGAGGAGGTCAGATGTCCTATTGTCATTCTCTGCCTTGTCCCTTCAGATAGAGTCTTTCCCTGAACCTAGAACTAGGGTGGCCGGCAGCAAGTCCCAACAGTCCTCCTGTGCGTGTGTGGACATGCCCACTTTTTACCTGCGTGCTGGGGAAGCTGGCCACATGGCTCAGTGGACCACTGAGTGCAGCGTCAGCACAAGGGCCTGAGGCCAGATCCCCAGCAGACTTTCTTAAACAAAACTTACCATTACCCTGCAAGTGTGGGACGGGATGCTTTTACCCTTCTGCTCCCCTACTTCCCTGTCCTGCCTCTATTTCCTGCTGGTACCCCCACCTCAACAAAGCCTATTTAATAAGCAATTCATTTAGAGAGACAAAAAAAAACAAGAGTCAAAGAAACAAAACTAATAATGAGTAGAAATGTAAAGAGTTTCTCTTCTTTACCGTGATATTTTAAGCCCTGCTTATATAGCTATTCTTAAGACATAAATATGATATCATACCCAATCTTGTCATGAGGGTAAAACTCTCCTTCTCTTTAGCTTCTGTTTTCCTCTCACCACATCAATACTTAAATGCATTATATTAAAATGTTTTCCTAATAAACTCCAAGTGTCCTTTATTTTAAAAGTGCAGAGTTAAGTAGGAATCTGCAAATATTTTTACTGTGAAAGAACATTCTTACTCAGGCCATGACTTGCATGTTAAGAAAGAGCTCACTACTGAGGGTGTCCTCTGCCCTCCACATATGTGCATGCACACACAGAAAATAAGCAACTGTAAAAGAAAATTTTAAGTGTCCTTAAGGATGTTGCACGGGATAAGATAATCAAGAGGTAAGATGCAACCCTCATATGTGCTAGAAAGTGCTGCTTCTGGAGCCCCATGTAAGTGGCTTCACAAATCTCATTTGTTTCTTTCTTTTTTTTTTTTTTCTCACGTGAAGCATTTTTTATATGATATAAGCACAGGCAGAGAGAGAGAGAGGGAGGGAGAGGGAGGGAGGGAGGGAGGGAGGGAGAGAGAGAGAGAGAGAGAGAGAGAGAGAGAGAGAGAGAGAGAGAAAGCAAGGGTGGATGATCCCAGGATTTGGAAAGCTGAATCAAGAGGATCTTTTTTTTTAACTATTTATTGATTTCCAGTGAGTTTCACATAATGCACCCCAGTCCCACTCATCCCTCTGTTCCTCTCCATATCCACACCTAGCCCTTGCAACCTGCCCAGCAAAATAAAACACAAGGAAACAATAAAAAAATGCATAAAAAAACACCTCATCGTGGAAGCTGTAGTGTGTCACAGTGTGTCCCATAATATATCACTCTGCCTGAACATCTTCACTTGCAAATGTTTGTTACAGTGAGTCATCGGTTTGGCCTGAGATCTCTGGCTTCTATGGTGTCATCATTGTTGTATCCTCACTGGGACTCCTCCAGGTCATCTGTTTGCTGCCCTGTGTCATGAAGATCCTGCAGCCCTGGATCAGCAGCACTGACCCCTTCGCACATTAGCAGATAATTGGGGTGGACCAACTCAGAGCCCCAATCTGTACTTCGGTAGCAGCCAAAAGCTGGTCAGTGCATTGATTCTCCCTTATCCACACCACCAGGGTGAGCTCTCCAGCACTGCTCCAGCTGGGCCACCCAATGCCATCATCTACAGGAGGAAGGGTCAGCTCTCCTACTCTCACACCCTTGGGGTTGGTTCACCCGTGCCTTTGCCATCAGGGCCGGTTCCACTGTGTTGCCCAGGTGACATACAGGACCTGCTCTCCTGAGTGCTGCAGCCAGTGAGGGAGCAAAGAATCTTTTACGGGCATGAAAACACAGTCTCAGCTGACATAAACCTTAGATCCAAACTAACAGGATTGAGCCTTTTGTTTAGATGAACATAAATATTAATCTCTTCAGTTTCCATAATGGAAAAACAGATTTGACCTCTCGTCTGATATTTGAAACGTTCAGTTCTCATGCTGACCTACATAAACTGCATGTACTTGTTAGGAAGCTAAAGTATGAATTAAGTAAGATTCCAGCATGAGTCACTTAGAGTTCAGTTGCCATACCCAGAGAATATCTTATGATATGAACCAATGCCTGAACAGAGTCAAGGAAAGCAGACCCATTGGGGAGCTTTTCTCAGGGTGCATAAACTCCACGTATACACCTCGTCAGTTCTGATGGAGCGAGCCTCAGTTGGACCCCAGTCATCAGTATTTGCTTGTTGACTCTGAGTCTTTGGTATCACTGTTCAAGGCTGGTTTTGTGTCCAGCCTAGTGTCACACTTTTGACCTGGCATGTACCACCATGTCCAGGTGATAGTTTTAAAATAGAAAACTTTAAAGCTCCCACAGATTGCTAGTTCCCGGTTCTGGTTGCTGTGCAGCCAAAGCCTGTCCCTATACTTTAGAATAATCTGTGGAGTATATTATTTCATCTGTCAGCCCCAGATTCTTAAACTCAGAGGAGCCTCTCCATACCTTTTGTTGTGTGTCACTTGATAGTTTTTAAGATTGCCCTGTACTTGTCCATGGTGCCATGTTCTAGTATCTAAGACACCACCTTTGGTATCATCCTCCCAGTTGTCCAAACCTGCTTCATTTTTATTTTAAAAGCTGTAAAGTATCTTATACTCTGCATATCGATATCAGTGCAATGAATTTTATTGTGGCAGCTTCTACTTGAATGTTGGTGATGTGATGTGCGCTCTTCCTACTTTATAATGCTATAACCCGCATAGCATCCTTTCAGCGTATGGTGCAGTGCCCGTATTTTACAATTAACAGTTCAGAAAGGTGACAGGCAAACCTCTGCCCTTCACTAACAAAAACTGTCTCAGCCAGTAAGTGGATCTTTTCTTCTCTCATGGAATGGAAATTACCTTACTTTAAAAGAATCCTTTTTTCTTTTGCCTAGATGACAAATTTGATCCCAAGTTTAGTTATTTGGATAAACCTTTTGTTTCATTTACATTTTTTTACTTCCTTCATATGTATATTTTTATATTCTGATCAGCAACAAACTTTTAGGACATTTTTAAAATAAAAATAGATTTGGTGTGATTTGTTAGGTCATAAAACTTTCCTTTATCCCTTGGCGTATCGTATTTGGTACCTTCAGAAAGCACTCTGCCTCCTTTGAAGCTATGCATAATTCCATTTTCACATTTCAAACAAAACTATTTGTCATGGCCAAAAATATTAGCCAGACTTTTTTTTTTTAAAGATTTTGATTTTAGGAAAAACCAAGATCATACATTCTTGTTAGGATTTAAAAAAAAAAAAGAATCCTTTTTCAAATGAACACAGCTAGAAGAGATGGTGTGGTCAGTGTGCTTTTCTCATTGCCATAAGAATTGTAGGTTTCTAGTGGCCAGGACATGCATTGATGATTTGGGCCTATTTGATAGACATACTCCATATAACACCCTGAGTTTATCAGACTTCCCTACAGACCATGGGTGAAAGGCTCCTTATAAGTGTGTAGTAGATCCCAAAGCAGCCCCACTGAATGATGGCTTCCCTATAGCTATATAACAGGGGTTTTTGTTGTTGGTGATGGCTTTTAACTATACAACAGTTTTTAAAGTGGCAATTACTGTTTTATGTTCAGAAGTCTTCTGGTAGTAATTTGGATAGAAAATTTTATTGTAACATATTTTATTTTTCTTCCAATATTTTCTAATCTTCTAATCTATATCTTCTAAAGACTTGGAATAAAAATTAGGTCTTAAGATTTTTGCTGTATTTAAATGTTAATAATCATAAAAGATATTGGCAAGAAGTAAATTTTGTGAACACTCCCCTTTATTTTGTTAGCTACGTGCTTAATTGTACAGTACAGATGATACAATGGTGAGCAATATTTTAACAAAAAGAAAGTGTATATTTAAAATATACAGGAACCAGTTAAGACATATGAGGTGTGGCTTGCTTATAATTAGATGGAGAACAGAAAGGCCACGTTAGAGTCTGGATAGGCATCTTAGAAAAGGAAGCATAGATAACATAGGCCAAAGAAGCATGAGTTAACGGGACTTGCGTAAGTTGACGATTGTGACAGACTTCAGGTAATCCGCAGTGAAGGTTTGCATTAGCTGTTCACAGCCATCCTGACATTTTATCCAGTTGATGATAAAAAGCATAAAGTTTTACATTCTCTATATATTTTATCAGTTTGGCACTTAATGCTACTTTTCAGTGTATCAGTTTCCAAATACTACTGCATAAAAACACAAGAAAGTAGAGCTGCAGAAAATCTTGGGTCTTTTATTACTCCTTTCTTAATAAGAATATTAAAGATCAAAAACTTTATCTAAAGAGCAGTCAATATACTGCATTCACATGGTCTTGGCCACGTTGTCACACATAGACAGACATGACCACATCCCCGACCCCCATATGTGTGTGTGTGTGTGTGTGTGTGTGTGTGTGTGTGTGTGTGTGTGTGTGT